>JAPDOI010000239.1:600000-772500 GCA_029168955.1 Aplectana chamaeleonis
GTGCTGCAGCAGCGGTCGTCCGCAAGTGCGGTCCAGAATGTCACTTTATTAAAAGCAGTAAAATCATATTTTTGCAGGAAACACGAAACGCGTTTCCATAGTCTAGAAAAATTCGTTCTCTGCTGTAGGTATTTTCCAATTTTTTTATGCATGAAACCTACAACTTTTTTACACACTTCTTTAAAAAATAATACTCGGGGGCCGGATAACTTCTTGAAAATTCGTTCTCTGACAAGGGCCATAGGTACGTCAAACCCTGAGGCAGCAACACGCTTGACTCCTTGTCATGGCATCAACTATACGAGTCGATTTATTGATTTCAGCAAGGAGACCGTACGCGACGGTTTCTCACATCAGCGATGGATGCGGAAGTGAAGTTGGAAAAGTTGAGTTAAAGCTTGGTTAGCCTTTGTTCTACATTTTTGAAATTAATATTACGGAATGATTATTTCAAATGCGACCTCCTCCTTTTGTTTTTCCACTTTTTGAGTTTCTTTTTCTGGTTTCGTATTTCAATTCCGTTTGCCATTCAATTCCCTGGCTCACATAGCCTGAAAATCAAGTCTTTTTGATTTTGATTGATTTAATTTTCAAAACACTCTAAGAGGTCACACCTTTCTCCGATATTGTTTTCTAACTTGTGCGATAATTATGCCTCGAAACACTGTGCTTCTCTGGGCCAAATTCCGGTCCGCAATTGCGTCTAGACACGCTTGGCTTCCGCACGCTCCTGAGTCGGAAGAGTTTCCAGCACCGCAGCAGTCGATCTGTTGGCTCTAGGTGCGTTTTTGGAACTGGAAACTAAGAAAAATTGGAGAAACCTGTAAAAAAAAGCCCCATTGAGTCGGCTTCGGCGCTGGAAACTCCACCGACTCGACCGCGTGCGGCCGCAAAGCGTGTCGAGACGCAATTGCTGACCGGAATCGGGCCCAGATATGCACTCTACTTTTTGGAATGATTTATTGACTCTTCGTCTCCAGTATTGTGAATCCTGTGTATCCTGAGACCTGTGTGAATCCTGAGACCGCGACGCCAGCGCTCGCGGGGATTTCAAAGAAGAGTCTTTCCAAACTTTCATTTCAATGGAAATTGAGACGAGAAACAACATTAAAAAATTGAATAAATTTTTCCGACATTGTTGATTTTCTCACAAGATATGTCCCCTGCCTCCGAAAGAAGTTTTTCTTTAGGTGCAGTTCCGAAATTTCGTCCTGAACGCTGATATGCGTATTGAGCGGTTCAAAATTAGCGAGGTAAGGCATTACGGTTTTATCAAGTTTTGAAGTTCCATTTTCGGAAATTTAAATCTGTTGATCTGTGATACTGCTAGGTTGCCTCAATTGTGGAAGGAATTGATGAAGGTTCACTAGAATTCTTGGTGAATGCCCTCACCGAGTTGATACTGAATGAGGATATGGCGAAGAAAATGAAAGGAGGTGATTAACCATTTTTTCATCATTGTTCATTTTTGTGCATTTATACAAACTCTGACATTGAGTACAAGCACATATAGGCGGACAGATAAAGTCTGTCCGAATGAGACTGTCCGCCCACGCGGTCAGCGGACGTGTTGTTCGGGTGTCGCAAAGATATTTTTCTGACTTGTCAATCTCTTAACAGGAATATTGGACAAATAGTGATTAATATCCCAGTCCGCTGTATTTCGGTCGTGTTTCTAGGTTGGGGCTTGTCTAAAAAGGCATTCATGGCGATCGCTGGATACGCACGCCGACCGCGTGGGCGGACAGTCTCATTTGAACAGACTCTACAAATACTCACAGATAAGCTCTGGGGCATGCGTCAGCGGAGCGTGGCATCTTGGAAAAAATATAATTGATGATAAGGAGGTTCCGACAAAAAAGCGACCGCTCACTACTGGTGATAATCGAAATCGAGAACCCACCAATATTGCCCCAAAGTTTACATACGCATACAGACAGATAGAGAGACAGAAATAAAGGCACACGGATAAGTAGGGGCAGAAACCAAAGGGTATAGACGTCTAGACAGCGACGTAGAGGCTGAGACTAAGATATAAACACAGGTAGACATAGAGACTAGACAGCAGCAAACATACGGAGGCGGATGGACAGAGGCTGGCGGGCAAAGATGGACAGACCGAGAGAGGCGCGCAGACAGAGATAGTTAGAGGGAGACGACTCAGATAGAAACAAAGAGATGGAAACAGATAGACAGAGACGGACATACAAATAGAGACAGATCGACAAAGACAGAGAGTGAGAGACAGTGACCGACGGAGAGAGACAGGTAGTAAGATGGAAAGTCTGACCTACAGACTGACACGGTCAGGCAGACGGACAGACAGGCAGACAGACACAGACACGGACAGGCAGACAGACAGACGGACAGACAGACAGACAGACAGACAGACAGACAGACAGACAGACAGACAGACAGACAGACAGACAGACAGACAGATAGATAGACAGACAGACAGAGAGACAGACAGACAGACAGGGGAACAGACAGACAGACAAACAGGTAGACAGACAGACAGACAGACAGACAGACAGACAGACAGACAGACAGACAGACAGACACAAAAATACATAAGGTTTGTCCGAATGAGGCTGTTCGCCCACTTGGTCGGCGAGCTTTTCGAGCTGCCGTCGCGAAGACTTTTTGCACGTGAAAATCGATTAGCAGAAATATTAGTGGTAATATCCAAGTCAACTGTTTGCAGCCGCGGGAAGGCTGGTCCAAAAAAATGTCTGTGCGACGACCGCTCGACACGCCCGCCGGCCGCGTCGGCGGACAATCTCATTGGGACCCTCATTTGGGATTCAATTTTTGAAATTTGTGATTTCAGGTATTCACTTGCCTATCATCTTTGACTTCGAGCAGACATCATCTGAAGTGGTGTTTGAGAAGGATCGGATTCGTATCTCAGCTGACTACTGCTATGGAGATCTTTGTCGGAAAGCAACAGTGGCTGAAAATTCTGATAATGCCATTGATTATTATGACGTTGTTCAAGGCTAGAGACCTCACGACCCCCCTCACACCTGATCACGACCCCTCAGGAGACGTTGTACGAACATTTTTGAATATGATTACAGCTTGGCACGAGGTGGTAACCGACTTTATTCGACTGACGTTTCGGCGGCTTCGCCTTCTTCAGAGTCTGAAAGAGCCAATTCCATTTATAAAAATACACGATCAAACGCCGTAACGGTAAACTCTCTACAGAAAATCGACTCCCAAATTTCCAAACTGATAAACAGGAGAAAAGTAGACAACGTATCGTACCTAATCAAGTCCTCAAGCGATCATGGATCAGTAGGAGTACGGATGGGCACCGGTGGAACAGAAATTCGGCCGGAATCAGATGGGAAGTCTGATATAGGGCTGGAGTTCCAGGGTTATATATAGGCCCTCGTCCTTCGGGTTGATCCTATATATAACCCTGGAACTCCAGCCCTATATCAGACTTGCCTTCTGATTCGGGCCGAATTTCTGTTCCACCGGTGCCCATCCGTACTCCTACTGATCCATGATCGTTTGAGGACTTGATTAGGTACGATACGTTGTCTACTTTTCTCCTGTTTATCAGTTTGGAAATTTGGGAGTCGATTTTCTGTAGAGAGTTTACCGTTACGGCGTTTGATCGTGTATTTTTATAAATGGAATTGGCTCTTTCAGACTCTGAAGAAGGCGAAGCCGCCGAAACGTCAGTCGAATAAAGTCGGTTACCACCTCGTGCCAAGCTGTAATCATATTCAAAAATATTCTACTAATGCCGAGGTTCAATGAGAGTCGTACATGGCAGTTGTACGAACACTCAGCGACCTCTCATCTCGACGATTTGATCATCCCCTGGGCATCGCCCTTCTCTTTCTCCTCGAACACGACCCGTGGGATCTCCTTTATCCCACTAAGGAGGAGATTTTCACCCATCTTACGGCTCTGGTTTTGGAAACCTACCCCAACGAAGGGCACGCACGTATGAAGCGTCGGTTATGGTTTTGCTGCCGAGCGGCGCGGCGAAGTGCATTTCTGAAATATCGATCGTGCCTCGCCCCGTGATCAATGTTTTGAGATCGCCCTTCGCCGCGCCGTCTGGCGGCGACAGTATAAACGACCCGTAACACGTCGTGCCGTATTCCACGCCTGCGCTCAATGACGAAAACTGTTTCGCCCAGTGCTCTAGCGTTATCGCGCTGACCGCGCGACACTTCGCGACGTCGCGGTAGCTTCCCTAAACCAGTTCCTCACCCCTTTCACACCTAATCCCTCACTGCGGGTAGCGCTGTTATCACTGCGACTGGCTGTCATTTTCGTGCTCCATGGCGAACTCACTTGAAGTTGTGTGTCAATAAATGTATATATGTATGTATGTACGTATGTACGTGTATATATAAAGGTATACACAACCCCATGCATGCATATATATGTATATACATATATTGCATGTCTGTATATTAGTTTGTAAACTTTTTAATTATTGCTGTATCACTGTTGCCAATTTTGTTTATACTTTTTTTTTTCGGTTAAAGACACGTGTTTTTCTTCTTTCTTTTCCGCCTTTCCTTGTGAATGAATATATTCTAGACATTTATTTGTAATGAATATTGAATGTTTCATGTCGGTATTGATTAATTGTTGAAAGCATAAAAATATTTACAAGGAGAGTTTACGAGAAATGATCACCGTCGTGATGGCCTAGCTGCGGATAAGCGAGCGGTCGCGTTGCGGCTCGCATCGTATAATTCTCTAGTTAGAGAGTGGTTAAAGTAGCCAAACGACACAATTGTTCGTAGAATACTATTCAATCAATGTGTGCCGCTACGCATCCACTCGCGCTGTCCGCAATAAGGCTAGCACCCTCGGCAAGACTGCATAGATTTATGGTACGATCTTTGTCCTGGTCAATTTCGCCTCGCCGCCTAAAGGCACAGGACACCCAAAAATTTGTTTTTCGTTTCACGCATATCTTGGAGACAATCACACGCTGGTCACAACAGAATCTTTGAAACATGAATATGGCTCTTTCAAAGTGAGAAGTGAAAAGTGAAAATGAAAGAAGCGACTAAATTTAATCGATCCGCCCACCCGGTATCGAGTTCAAAAATCAAGAAAGGGGCGTGGCTCGCGGTGGTATATGAGAAGGTCGGGCCTGTGGTGATCGCTTGTGGCTCGCTTATTTGGAAGAATTGTGATCTGGGACTTGCCACGCGTTGAACAGGTGGGGTCGAATACACAATACATGGAAATCTCAAAATTAATGTGCGAGAATTTATTGTGCTTTGCGAAGACAACTAAAACAGTTTTTAATTCTTTTTCTTGGGTTCAAGGAAGCAGGAGTATGGGGTGGAATTACCTCTTCCGTTGACCGATCGGCAGAAGTGTGTCTACCATACAAGAAGTTGTCGATTGACCGACTTAGGGAATAATCCCGCCCCACACTCCTATCTACACCTGTACCGTCGGTAGACCATTATCTTTGCTTGTTCGATCACTCATAAACTTGACAAAAAATTTGCTCATTTGATTGTTATTTATTTGTTTATAAAGTGCGTCGCTTAAATTATCCCATTTTTGTTCATTACTTTTTTGATGCATATTTATAATTTTTTATAGCTTTCGAATCGCCTATACTTTGTTCTTTCAATTACTATTTATTATTCATAATCAATCAAATATTTGGCTTTTCATCAAACACTATTTGTTTGTTTTTTTTTCGCCTACTGAATATTTTATTACATACTTGTTTCTTAGCTACTTATTTCTTGAATCATTATCATACTTATTTATATACGCATTTGTTTATTTAATAGTTCATTCGCTTTTAAGGTACTACATGCTGCCGAGATGTCGTACGTTCATGCCGTGGCCGTGTGGAGGAAGCAACATCAACTCCGTGCAAACCGACATCAACCCCTCCACGAAGAGGGTTTTTGCTATGGGAGAGATGCTGGCTGGCCTCAGCTCTCCTAAGGATTCTCCTTCAAAGGGCCGGCGTGGAGAGGAATCCTGGACCCGCTCAGAAGTACCCATGCGCCACTTGCGGCAAGGATGTCACATGGAGTAAAACAAGCGTCCAGTGCTTCGGATGCCAAAGGTGGGTGCATCTCTTCTGTTCGGGTCTCAGTTCTGTGAGGCATCATAACTCTGCTTTTCGCTGTGTCCTATGCTCCTTACCTTCCAACTCTGATTCCTCTACCTCCAATCGCCCACTTTCTATTGCACATATAAATCTCAATGGCCTTCATGCCAAACTATCTGAGCTCTCTCTCTTTGCTCGTACTCACCATCCAGATGTTATAATGGTTCAGGAAACCAAACTTTCTCCCTCTGCTACCTCTTCTCACCCAAATATCCCTAGCTATACTTCATACCATGCTCCAAGATCGTCGTTCGGTGGAGGAGTTTCTACTTTTGTACTATCCACTCTTCCTTCTCATCTAATTCCCAATGTCCCTACGGACGGTACTCTCGAGTTCGTCCCCATCCATCTCCCACTCAAAATTCCCCTATCTCTCTTCAACATCTACATTCCCTCAACTACAATACCGGCCATAACTTCTGTCCCAAAGCGCGTCGGTGACGCGAAATCGCGTCGAAAACGCCGTTTCCGTTCGGAGTGGACTTTTTGAGAACCTGAAAAAACCATTCGATTCCTCTCGATGAGGAGATTGCATATGTTACTCAAGTTTTATATGTTCGAACTTGAGTAAAAAATCAAGTCTTCACATAGTTATGGCCTATTTTTCCTAAAAGAAGTCAAAATCTTTGGAAGTGGTTATTTTACGAATCTGGAAACACCGTTCGCTTCCTCTCGTCGTCCTTATTCCGAAAATATTATAATGTTTAGAAAAATGTTACATCTTGACATAGTTATGGCATATTTCGCCCACCCAAAGAGTAGGAATGCTCCATCAACGGCGAAACTTGAACGTGAGCATCACCAGTACATTTGTATCGTAATTCTGACTTCTAAGCTGTCTCTGTACCTTTAAAAGTTTGAGATTTGACTCTTAATCTTTTTTTTTGTTTTATATGAACTCGGTTTTGGCGATGGTCTCCCTTCAATCTCTCGGTTCTCCGTGCTCTCAACGCTATTGCTCTTCTCTCTCTGACGCACTCCTCGCTGCCTGCACTGCCTCACTCGAAGACAGTCCCCCAAAACCGAATAGAATTCGAGGAACGGAGACGGACTGGAGAGTCAGTGTTATGAAAGCCCGGTATCTGAAAGGCCAAAGGTCGAAATGGGAGAGGAGTAAACATCATGGGTGTTCTCTGAGATATTGCTATAGCGAGACGAAACGCTGGTCGGCGGAAAGCAGTTATCTGAAGAGGTGGTCCGTATTGAATGAGCATCAAGAGAGAATCGGAACGGAGTTAGCTTTATGGGTGGTTTGTCCCTGGTTTACCTGGTTTACTAAATCCTATTCTCACACTAAGGTGAGTGATTCAGTGGCTATAGACCACCCAGCCAGCGCGCGGTCGCGGCGCGCACAGCATTGATTCGTTTCCCACTCATCATTGAGCACTCTTCCGGGAATGCGGATGTAAAATCATGTCATAAAAGAAAAGCATCGCATCCTCGTTTAATGAGAAAAATGAATTTTCATCTAGTTGAGAAAAATGCATTCTCACCTAGTTGAGAAAAATCCTCCGTAATAGCTCAATTTAAAAAGAAATATCCAACAGTGCCATTCTGAAAATTCTCTGTTGTCGGTCAGTGATTCCGCGGCTATAGACCACCCAGCCAGTGCGCGCGGCCGCGGCGCGCGCAGCATTTATTCGTTTCCCAGGCGAAGTGTGTGACTCATAATTGAGCAATCTTCCGAGAATGCATGCAAGGAAAGTATCGAATCCACGTTTCATAAGAAAAAAATGCATTCTCACACAGTTGAGAAAAATCCTCCGTATTAGCTCAATTTGAAAAAGAAATATCTAACAGTGCCATTCTAAAAATTCTCTGTTGTCGGTCAGTGATTCCGCGGCTATAGACCACCCAGCCAGTGCGCGCGGCTGCGGCGCGTACGCGCAGCATTTATTCGTTTCCCAGGCGAAGTGTGTGACTCATAATTGAGCAATCTTCCGAGAATGCATGCAAGGAAAGTATCGAATCTACGGTTCATAAGAAAAAATGCATTCTCACCCAGTTGAGAAAATCCTCCGTATTAGCTCAATTTGAAAAGAAATATCTAACAGTGCCATTCTAAAAATTCTCTGTTGTCGGTCAGTGATTCCGCGGCTATAGACCACCCAGCCAGTGCGCGCGGCTGCGGCGAGCGCAGCATTTATTCGTTTCCCAGGCGAAGTGCGTGACTCATAATTGAGCAATCTTCCGAGAATGCATGCAAGGAAAGTATCGAATCCACGTTTCATAAGAAAAAATGCATTCTCACCCAGTTGAGAAAAATCCTCCGTATTAGCTCAATTTGAAAAGAAATATCCAACAGTGCCATTCTGAAAATTCTCTGTTGTCGGTCAGTGATTCCGCGGCTATAGACCACCCAGCCAGTGCGCGCGGCTGCGGCGCGCGCAGCATTTATTCGTTTCCCAGGCGAAGTGCGTGACTCATAATTGAGCAATCTTCCGAGAATGCATGCAAGGAAAGTATCGAATCCACGTTTCATAAGAAAAAAATGCATTCTCACCCAGTTGAGAAAAATCCTCCGTATTACCTCAATTTGAAAAGAAATATCTAACAGTGCCATTCTAAAAATTCTCTGTTGTCGGTCAGTGATTCCGCGGCTATAGACCACCCAGCCAGTGCGCGCGGCTGCGGCGCGCGCAGCATTTATTCGTTTCCCAGGCGAAGTGCGTGACTCATAATTGAGCAATCTTCCGAGAATGCATGCAAGGAAAGTATCGAATCTACGGTTCATAAGAAAAAAATGCATTCTCACCCAGTTGAGAAAAATCCTCCGTATTAGCTCAATTTGAAAAGAAATATCTAACAGTGCCATTCTAAAAATTCTCTGTTGTCGGTCAGTGATTCCGCGGCTATAGACCACCCAGCCAGTGCGCGCGGCTGCGGCGCGCGCAGCATTTATTCGTTTCCCAGGCGAAGTGTGTGACTCATAATTGAGCAATCTTCCGAGAATGCATGCAAGGAAAGTATCGAATCTACGGTTCATAAGAAAAAAATGCATTCTCACCCAGTTGAGAAAAATCCTCCGTATTACCTCAATTTGAAAAGAAATATCTAACAGTGCCATTCTAAAAATTCTCTGTTGTCGGTCAGTGATTCCGCGGCTATAGACCACCCAGCCAGTGCGCGCGGCTGCGGCGCGCGCAGCATTTATTCGTTTCCCAGGCGAAGTGTGTGACTCATAATTGAGCAATCTTCCGAGAATGCATGCAAGGAAAGTATCGAATCTACGGTTCATAAGAAAAAAATGCATTCTCACCCAGTTGAGAAAAATCCTCCGTATTAGCTCAATTTGAAAAGAAATATCTAACAGTGCCATTCTAAAAATTCTCTGTTGTCGGTCAGTGATTCCGCGGCTATAGACCACCCAGCCAGTGCGCGCGGCTGCGGCGCGCGCAGCATTTATTCGTTTCCCAGGCGAAGTGTATGACTCATCATTGAGCAATCTTCCGAGAATGCATGCAAGGAAAGTATAGAATCTACGGTTCATAAGAAAAAAAATGCATTCTCACCCAGTTGAGAAAAATCCTCCGTATTAGCTCAATTTGAAAAGAAATATCTAACAGTGCCATTCTAAAAATTCTCTGTTGTCGGTCAGTGATTCCGCGGCTATAGACCACCCAGCCAGTGCGCGCGGCTGCGGCGCGCGCAGCATTTATTCGTTTCCCAGGCGAAGTGTGTGACTCATAATTGAGCAATCTTCCGAGAATGCATGCAAGGAAAGTATCGAATCTACGGTTCATAAGAAAAAAATGCATTCTCACCCAGTTGAGAAAAATCCTCCGTATTAGCTCAATTTGAAAAGAAATATCTAACAGTGCCATTCTAAAAATTCTCTGTTGTCGGTCAGTGATTCCGCGGCTATAGACCACCCAGCCAGTGCGCGCGGCTGCGGCGCGCGCAGCATTTATTCGTTTCCCAGGCGAAGTGCGTGACTCATAATTGAGCAATCTTCCGAGAATGCATGCAAGGAAAGTATCGAATCCACGTTTCATAAGAAAAAATGCATTCTCACCCAGTTGAGAAAAATCCTCCGTATTAGCTCAATTTGAAAAGAAATATCCAACAGTGCCATTCTGAAAATTCTCTGTTGTCGGTCAGTGATTCCGCGGCTATAGACCACCCAGCCGGTGCGCGCGGCCGCGGCGCGCGCAGCATTTATTCGTTTCCCAGGCGAAGTGTGTGACTCATAATTGAGCAATCTTCCGAGAATGCATGCAAGGAAAGTATCGAATCCACGTTTCATAAGAAAAAAATGCATTCTCACACAGTTGAGAAAAATCCTCCGTATTACCTCAATTTGAAAAGAAATATCTAACAGTGCCATTCTAAAAATTCTCTGTTGTCGGTCAGTGATTCCGCGGCTATAGACCACCCAGCCAGTGCGCGCGGCTGCGGCGCGCGCAGCATTTATTCGTTTCCCACGCGAAGTGTGTGAATCATCATTGAGCAATCTTCCGGGAATGCATACAAGCAAATCCATATAAAATTTACAATCTCGCCTTCTGCATGAATTGCACTTTATCCGCGGACTTCACGCGGTCATCCAGTGCTTTGCCCAGCTCGTCCGTTTGATCTTCGAAAATCATTTCTTCTAGTTTTCTCACAAACTTTGGCGGATTTTGTTATGTCTGTTGAAGTATTTTTTCTAAGTTGGTACAATTGTGATTTTTGCTGATAATACGTGGATTCAACATTTTACTGGTACTGAATGATGGCCGAAGAGTGCAGAAAGATGAGTCACACCCTTCTCAGGGAGACGAATAAATGCTGCGCGCGCCGCAGCCGCGCGCACTGGCTGGGTGGTCTATAGCCGCGGAATCACTGACCGACAACAGAGAATTTTCAGAATGGCACTGTTAGATATTTCTTTTTAAATTGAGCTATTATGGAGGATTTTTCTCAGCTAGGTGGGAATGCATTTTTCTCAACTAGGTGAAAATTCATTTTTCTTATTAAACGAGGATGCGATGCTTTTCTTTTATGACATGATTTTACATCCGCATTCCCGGAAGAGTGCTCAGTGATGAGTGGGAAACGAATCAATGCTGTGCGCGCCGCGACCGCGCGCTGGCTGGGTGGTCTATAGCCACTGAATTACTCACCGTAGTGTGAGAATAGGATTTAGTAAACCAGGTAAACCAGGGACAAACCACCCATACCGCTAACTCGTGTTCCCATTCTCTCTTGATGCTGATTCAATACGGACCACCTCTTCAGATAACTGCTTTCCGCCGACCAGCGTTTCGTCTCGCTATAGCAATATCTCAGAGAACACCCATGATCTTTACTCCTCTCCCATTTCGACCTTTGGCCTTTCAGATACCGGGCTTTCATAACACTGGCTCTCCAGTCCGTCTCCGTTCCTCGAATTCTATTCGGTTTTGGGGGACTGTCTTCGAGTGAGGCAGTGCATGCAGCGAGGAGTGCGTCAGAGAGAGAAGAGCAATAGCGTGGAGAGCGCGGAGAACCGAGAAATTGAAGGGAGACCATCGCCAAAACCGAGTTCATATAAAACAAAAAAAAGATTAAGAGTCAAATCTCAAACTTTTAAAGGTACAGAGACAGCTTAGAAGTCAGAATTGCGATACAAATATACTGGTGATGCTCACGTTCAAGTTTCGCCGTTGATGGAGCATTCCTACTCTTTGGGTGGGCGAAATATGCCATAACTATGTCAAGATGTAACACTTTTCTAAACATTATAATATTTTTGGAATAAGGACGACGAGAGGAAGCGAACGGTGTTTCCAGATTCGTAAAATAACCACTTCCAAAGATTTTGACTTCTTTTAGGAAAAATAGGCCATAACTATGTGAAGACTTGAGTTTTTCTCAAGTTCGAACAAATACTTGCAATCTCCTCATCGAGAGGAATCGAATGGTTTTTTCAGGTTCTCAAAAAGTCCACTCCGAACGGAAACGGCGTTTTCGACGCGATTTCGCGTCGCCGACGCGCTTTGGGACAGAAGTTATGGCCGGTACATCTTGTCCCGCAACCTAAAATCCTATCCCTCTTCTAAAACAACTCAACGACTGCGCCCTCTCACCCTCAGCCGTCTTCGCGGGCTACTTCAATGCTCATACCTTTTGCTCTTCACTTTACTCTGATGTTAGAGGAGAGGACGTCGAGGAATGGGCGGAGGAGTGCGACCTGGTTATCCTAAACGATGATCAGCCCACTCGCCTCCCTACCATCGGCCGATCTTCTAGCCCAGACATTTCGCTCGTTTCCTCCAATCTTTCTAGTGCTTGCTCGTGGTCCACTTCTACAACTCTGTCTAGTGATCACATTCCCATTTTCGTCCATATCGATCTCTCAAATTCTCTAGCCCCTTATTCTGGTATTCGTCACCGTTCTTATCTCAATTTGGGCCTTGCAGACTGAAGCCTATTCAGAGAGGTTGCACTTCACCGAGCGGCTGAATATCCATGGAATGGCGATGTGCACCAGAAAGAGCGTCACATACCTGACGCTATCCGGAAGGCTATGAAAGCGGCCATACCAGAAGGACGCGTGAAAACTTTTTATTCTAATGTCACCAGGGAAATACTTCAGAAAATCAGGACAAGAGATGAAAAGAGATCTGCCAACCATCTGGACCCGGAGGTCACTGAACTTGACGACGAGATTAGAAAAGACTTGGACAGGCACAAGAAAGACGAGTGGCAGAAGTTCACTGAAAAGTTGAACTTCAAGGCAGATGGTGCTGCGACATGGAAAATCCTGAGAAAACTCTCCGGAAAACCACACCCGCCACCGTATCTACTATCGAGTTTGAGAACAATGTATTCAAGTCAGGACAAGATGCCGCTTACGCTCTGGGCAAGAGCTTCTTCATAACATGTGCGAAGCGTGGCCCGCAAAACCGAGTGACAGTAAGGGAGCTGTGCCGCCTTCCGCTTATGGGCACGGCTCATGCCTTCACTCCTGCGCAGGTGGAGAAGATTATAAAGGAAATGCGTAATTCCAAAGCCATTGGACCTGACGGAATCTGTCCAACTAAAGTCTATAGAAGCTCCCCAATGAATTTCTCTCGCTGCTCACTGATTTAATGAACACATCATTCCGAACCTGCACACTGCCACAAAACTGGAAAACAGCAAATGTCATTCCTCTGCCTAAGCCCGGTAAATCGCTGTCATCAGCGAAAGGATACAGGCCAATAAGCCTTTTGTCACCTCTAGCCAAGGTTGCTGAAAAGCTTGTCGTCAATGATTTGGCTCAGCATAATGAGAAACAACATCACCAGCAATGCTTCAGGAAGCTACATTCCACCACGACGGCGCTTTTGAAGATCGTTGGCTATGCCATCGACGGCTTCAACATGAGAAAGCCCCTCAGGACCGTTGCTGTAGCCCTGGACTTGACAAAGGCATTCGACAGTGTTAACCTGGGTATTCTATCGGATAACATACTGAAGTCCTCTATTCCACCGTGGCAGAAGCGTTGGATAACAGCATTCGTCAAGGGCCGTCGAGCAAAAGTTATGTTTCAAAATCATGTCTCTAAAAGTATCCCCATAGCTGCCGGTGTTCCGCAAGGCGGAGTCTTATCGCCCGCTCTGTTTAATCTGTACTTAGAGGACATTCCGGCACCTCCCCAGGACATTAAAGTTGCCGCCTACGCTGATGATATGACTATCATGTGCCGAAACCGCGACATACAAGTGGCCGCGAGCAGGATCAGCGAGTACCTGATGGATTTGAAAAGGTATTTCGATAACAAGATGCTCATTGTCTCAGCTGCCAAGTCTTCAGTATCAGTTTTCACAACGGACCCCAAAGTGCACAGCGCTCATCCCGATGTCAGCTGGGGTGGAGATCGCCTGCCTGCTGCTCGCTTCGTCAAACTACTCGGCCTTATACTCGATCCGTCGCTGAAGTTTCACAAGAACACCGAGCAAAAGCAAGCAATTGTAAGAGCTAAACTCAATGTGCTAAGGGCACTGGGAGGTACATCGTGGGGCAGCAGTAAGGAAACTATTCTGACCACGTGTAAGGTTATACTGCAGCCCGCCCTAGAGTATGCGGCACCGGTTTGGCAGCACATAGTGTCGGACTCATCCTGGACTAAGGTGCAGCGTGTACAAAACGCTGCTCTTCGGATCGCCACCGGATGTGCTAGGAGTTCGCCAATCGAGCATTTACACGCCGAGACACGGGTGCTACCAGTAAAGGAGCACTGTCAGCTCCAGGCCCAGCAGCTGTACATTAACATCGTCAAGCAGCCCAACCACCCATCTTGGAGAGTACTTGAGCCTGTAAGAGAGAGAGGCATCAGAAAACCTTTCGCCGATGCTCCAGATAAAGTCGATCTGCAAAGATGGCACGATTCACAAAAAGAACGCCTCCATCTGTTGCGCGAGGAGCACACATTTTGTCAGAGGGTATCTGGAAAGAGCGGCTGTTAATCCTATTCTGGGTACTGTGCCGCCTCGAGTTTCTGAGTCTGAGTCTCAGCTTAGTAGACGTGCCAGATGCACTCTAGCCTCGTTGCGCTGTGGGCACTCAACGTTCCTGAAGTCCTACGTGAACAGGATCGACAATAGCACTCCCGACGTTTGCCCGGACTGTGGTGGTCCTGGCCACAATACCCTACACTTATTCAACTGTCCAAAAAACCCTACAACATTGACTACAATAGACCTTTGGACGAATCCAACGCTGGTCGCCCAGTTTCTGAACCTATAGCAATTACTCTCTTCGTGGCTGCAAAGAAGAAGAAGAAGAAGGTACTACATAGTTTTCGCGGAAATTTAGATATGAGACTCCATTTCATACGATAGCCAAGGCATTGACGTTGTCGATGAAGTCATCAGAATTGCATTCATCAACTTATTCATTCATTCATTTGTTCAAAACTTTGTCAAATTTTGTTTATCTAAATAAATGTAAATTTATTTAATCACATTCCTAGAACATGTGTTTATCGTTTGTGTTACTCTGCTTGAAAGCCGCAACGCAGCTACTGTTCGCACGTATCCCTTTGATACTTTGCATTCCTTATTGTGAGTTTGCGCGAACCAGGTGGACATACTGTGCTTCTCTGGGCGAAATTCCGGTCCGCAATTGCGTCTCGACACACTTTGCGGCCGTACGCGCTCGAGTCAGTCGGGTTTCCAGCGCCAAAGCCGACTCGATGTGGCTTTTTTACACAATTTTCTCCAATTTTTCTTGGTTTCCAGTTTTCAAAACCCACATAGAGTCAGCAGATCGGCGGCTGCGGCGCTGGAAGTTTTTCGGACTCGGGTGCGTGCGGCCGCAAAGCGTGTCGAGACGCATTTGCGGACCGGAGTTTGGCCCAGATAAGCACAGTATGTATATTAAAACATGCGTGCACCGAGTTCGCGCCAACGCACATTAGGGAGCCCAAAGTATCAGTGCGATCCGTGCCGACTGTACGTGGCAAAGAAAAATTCTACAATAAATGAACTATCAACTTTTTAGATTTTTTAGAAATGAAAGTGATTAGAGAAAAGCATGACATGAATAAAATTTGAAATTTCATCGGATTGAAAACTAAAGTGACTGGTAAACTTACATCAACAATGTGGACGGGATTAAAATTTCGAGATGATTCAAAAAAATTTTCTCGTGGCCAGTCGTCTTGAGCACTTTTTGTCCATGGCAATAAACATGTAGAGATCTGGATTAAAATTTGAAATTATCGTCACATTTCCGACAAAAACAAGTATTCCTCGAATTGGGACGTTGGAACCCTAGTCATAAAGCGGCCAAAATGACAGTGTTAAAAAATTCATTTGTAATTGTTGTTCACACCGCTGACGTAACACGTATCTAAATGGTTCGTCAAAATGTTCATAAAACCCGCGCACCAAATGTTTTTTTTTTTCTGCAAAACATGTTTTGTTACTCTCTGCACCAGCCAGCCTCTTCCATCGCCGTGATCCTCCCCGGCTTGTCATTCTCCTGCTATTCAATTGTCCTGCTATTGTGTTCTGCCCCAGAATGGATGCTGCCGATGACACCTCGGAGCAGGTAATGCTTAAGGTTGCTCTCAGCAATAATTCTTGAAGCTGTTTTCTGCACGGAATGGATGTTAAATGTCCTTTATCCTAAAGGTTTCCGACCTTGGGCCCTTCGTCAGGCGTCCATGAAGTGGTGTGATTACATATATCACAAACACAACATGAGTTTAAGCACGGAAAGCCCATCATAATGCACAGGTGGAGAGAAGAAATAGGATAAGGGAGCTCTAACCAGTGAATGTTCGAATCTTGGCATGTTGTGGCAAAAATCGCGGCAGTATCCCGGCATAACCGTATTTTGCCTGGTCGAGGCACTGGGATCTCGACAGAATCTGGACAATGCTGAGATTCTACAGGGAAACTGCAGAGAATCTGTCGCTTCGGCTCCGGTTCCACACCGAGGCGGAAGGTTCCCAACATGGCAGGTTCTCGGTAGAATCCAGGCAGCTGTTTTCAGAGTAAGCACAATCTTCGGAGACTATCACCCAACTTTTCGTTTAGTTCTACCATGGTACCTGTTTATAAGGTTGGTTGATCGATTTTATTAGGTCACTGCTCGTTTTTAGCCTATTCCATACAATCGGCTGAGTCTGAGAAAATTATTCAAAATCGAGATTTCCCATTGAATCTAGAGCAGACCACTGATTATCTCAGGAAACGTGCGAAAACCGCAGGAAAGATGGTTTTCTTCACGTTGTTTTAGCCCTATAGGCCAATCAGTTAATCACGAAAGTGTGTCAATCGCCCATGTTTTTTGCCATCGCCTGCGCTTTCTTCACCGCCCGCGATGGAAATCTTCTCCGAGCAGCGCCGCTAAGGAGTCGTTCATATTCCCGCCGCCGAGCGTCGCGGCAAAGTGCAATCCTATGATACTTTGCTTCTCGGGGCCGAATTCCGGTCCGCAGTTGCGTCTCGACACGCTTTGCAGCCGCACGCTCTCGAGTCGAGAGTTTCCAGCGCGGCAGCCGCCGATCTGTTGACTCTAGGTGGGTTTTGGATACTGGAACCTATAAATAGGGACAGGGGCTCCCTACACACATGAGGAGGAGTTGTCCCGTTCATGCAGTTCGACACGTCACGCCACTCAATGTAAGCGAAGTGGTCCCGAGTGGAATTAGAGCCGCGAAAGGCCAGACATCACCTCCCTCGGTGTGTCGAGAGACCCTGTCCCCTATAAATGCTTTAAGTTAACTGTATAAAAAAGCCACCTCGAGTCCGATTTGGCGCCGGAAACTCGACCGACTCGGACGCGAGCGGTCGCTAAGCGTCCCGAGACGCAATTGCTGACCGAAATTTAGATTAGAGAAGCACAGAACGTATAAATGGTGCAGCGCCACATGGTCAATATTACAGAGATGCACTGTGCCGGGCCGCTCGGCGGAGAAGTTTAAACGACTCCTATGGCCAGGTTTGTGCTTTCATCGAGAAACGACGTTATGGCATGCTTTAAATACGGATTGAAGTGCAACGCGATATCGATTGATGCTCACCAATGTCATGATTATGCTGCGAATACAGTAATTCCCTACTAAGAGGACGTTTTTTTCCAGAAGTAATGGTTCGTACTCCACGAAACCTCTTCACTTGATTCACCTACTCCAAATAAATCTATCTAACCCAGATTGGGAGAGACGAAATGTGACCGAACGCTGCCGTAAAGTACGGATTAAATTCCAGAAAAAAAGCTACCGTCTGTGCAGAAACCATTTAATCGAAAGGAGTGCATAATATCTGTGCATGTGCCATGGAAACTGACTGAAATGAGAATTGGCCTATCGATTTCTGATTATATCACCCCCTATCGCTGCTCCTTTTTTTCCCGGTGTTGAAGTCTCTTTGCATTCCACTCCCTTTGGACGAAAATTTTTCGTTTTCTATTATCATCGTTTCTTAGAAATACTCTTCTGGATTAGGACACAGTTCCTTGGAAAGTTTCGAATTGGAATACTAGCTCAGGCCAGACCATTACGGGAAAATTCTGAAAGAATGCGAAAAAAATCTGTGAGATTACGAGACGATGTTGCCCTCCACTGATAGATTTCTCCCGTATTCTGGCAGAATTCATTGGTGATCTGACAGAATTTTCGAGTAATCTGGCAGAATACTCCCGTATACGAACTGGAGAATACAAGAAAATTCTGCCAGATTACGAGAATTTCTGTCAGATTACGAGAAGTATCTGCCAGATTACCAGACGATGTTGCCCTCCTCTGACAGAATTTTCCCGTATTCTGTCAGATTTCTCTCGTGATCTGGCAGACTTTTCTAGTTATCTGGCAGAATTCTCCACTACTCACATATAGGCTGAAACATATATATATATATATATATATATATATATATATATATATATATATATATATATATATATATATATATATATATATATATATATATATATATATATATATATATATATATATATATATATATATATATATATATATATATATATATATATATATATATATATATATATATATATATATATACAGTGTTTCATAATTATAGGACACCCTCAAAATTCCCTAACACTTCTACCGTTATCGATGGGGCTTTTCTGCCAAATCCATGGTAATCAGCTTGAGAAATAACCATTATAGTCATCTTCCCAGATTCCACGAGATCTTCACCTTTTTTAGAACACTACTTTTCATTTTTTTGGACTGTTTCATAATTATAGGGACACCCTATATAATCCGTAAGGTTTCTTGTTCATACCAACGGAATAGCAATACATTAATAGCAAGTAGAGCCATCGCCATGCCTCTATTATCTTATCATGATGCTATTGGGTCTTTCTTGGGAGTTTTGAAGGAGTGATTAAGTTGGTTTGGTCGTACTCCTATAGCTTAACACGCCTGTTCATTTCCACAGACTAAACCTGGCTGTGGCCAGCGTAAATTCGACGTCTCAGTGTACCTTTAAGGTATTACCTAAAGTTTCGGTTAGGATTAGATGCTGGCTCTTGAAATACCGCCACGTCTTGTCTGCCCATGAACGTTTTTCAGGACTGATGCGCTTAAACCCTCGCTTTGTCTGGCTTGCCTACGAAAATTGGCCGTAGCCTTCCACTCGAAATTGGTAAAATACACTGCACCAGCACTTTATGGCACTTAATACAAACTATTCGAGTAGAATCGAGGGCTAGCTCACGCTCTCAAGTCTCACAGAACGCTTCGATGAACATCAGCGCAACTAACGAAGTTCCATTCAGAGCACTATCCTTGTCGCTTGGCGGTATCATGCCAGTAGCATATTTTTCTACACCATTCACGCAAGTTGAACTTATTCTGGCTTGAACGCATCATTTAGAAAGGAGTCAGCTGCCTTTCGTTCCCGAAAACATCCGCCATGCAACACCGGTCGTGTAGCTCAACTTCCCCGAGTCGGCTGTCCTGTTTATCTGAGCCAAATTGAACCGAGTCATCCCGTGAATATCTCTGAACAAAGATACCTTCCTTATTGCTGTTTATCCGATGTTGTGCTGCACAAAGTTAGCGTCTAATGATTGTGCAAGGATGCTCGACCCCGAATTCCGCGTGAGTCTGGTCCTGGCCCGCGTACGCTTCATGGAGAATTCACTTCAAATCATGACTCATGGGTTTGGACAGACATCCTGGTTGCTACCTGTGTCTATTTTACCCTGGCACGTCGAGTCATTAGCAAATGGAGGCCATGCAAGGGCGAAAACGTGATGTGTTAGAGGACTGCGAACAAATCAACACGACAGTCCTCTAAAAACCTCCATGAAGTGTCTTCGGTCACCTGAATGAGGTGTAAAACAGAGGCAGAGAACATATGCGCTATGAAACTGTCGTTAGTTCGCTCGTAGGAACAAGAAAAATGCGGATTACTTAAGGTGTCCTATAATTATGAAACAATCCAAGAAACGAAAAGCTGTGTTCTAAAAAGGATGAGATGCGCGGGTGATTCGGAAATATGACTATAATGGTGATTTCCCAAGCCGATCACTATAGTTTTTACAAAAAAGCACCGTCGATAACTGGAGAAGTGTTAGAGTGAACTTTGAGGGTGTCCTATAATTATGAAACGCACTGTATATATATATATATATATAGATATATATATATATATATATATATATATATATATATATATATATATATATATATATATATATATATATATATATATATATATATATATATATATATATATATATATATATATATATATATATATATATATATATATATATATATATATATATATATATATATATATATATATATATATATATATATATAAATGTACGTTCTGAGGAATGGTTGGCATCGTCGATCCCGCACATGAAGGAGTTCGCTGGAGAGGGGAGAAGAGTAACGCTGGTAATGGACAATGCCCCATATAACACTAGGGCAACAGAGCAGGTAGATTCAATCCCGATAATAAAATTTATGCAAACTCAACATAATATTTATAGATACCGTCGAGTTCCTCCAAAAAGCAGGACATAGTGCAATACTTGTCCGCTCACGGAGTTGATACTCCGGCTGACGCCACGCGGGCCGAACTTTTTGCAGAGGTCGGTTCCTATCTGGGTTGATAGTGCCACTTCATCTAAGTTTCCCTTGTTCAGCTGTGTGAGTATTGGGCCGTTCGTGGTGGACGAGGCGCGGTGAAGCGGTTCGCCGTGGATGACATGTGCAGGGACATGGGAGTGCGGCTCATTAGGCTACCTCCTTACCACTGCGTCTTCAACCCTATAGAGCTGTGTTGGGGTTACCTGAAAGGTCACCTCAATAAGATAGGGAAACCTAGCGACAAGCTCGATACGGTAGACTTTTGTGAATTAGTCAAAAACAATTGATCACGCTAATTATATAGCAACTTACTTTGAAGGTGAGACTGAGGACGCTGGACCTGCTGGGAACCATTTCGCCCGAGCTGTGCCAAGGATGGTTTAGAGAGGCGAGAAGGGAGGAAGATGGCGCGAGGCAGAAAGAACGGTTGGATGCTGAAGGCTTTGAGGATTCCAGCGGAGATGAGAGTTGGGAAGAGAACGATTCCGCGGAATCAAGTTAAAACCAGAAGGTCGACCATTTTTTGTGTAGTTCGTGATGCCTCTGCTGCGGGTATATCCTCTGTTTCAGAAATGCTCCTTGGTTTCCTTTGCTGCACATGCCTGCCGCTCCGACCTTCGACGGACTCTGATTGTAGTTCCGACCTGCGACGGACGTGTTGAAGTCCTGTGATAGACATCTTCTGGAATACGGGACGGTGGTGTTCAACTCTAATAAGTTGAAGTCAATAGGGGTGCTTGATAGGGTGGATAGGAATTTCACAGGTAGGGTTTTTGTAAGGACCAGTGGCTTTAATTACGATTGAAGTCTGGGTCATTTAGGCAGAAAGCGGAAAGCGGAAGCGGAACGGGCGATTGCATTTCTTCGTGAATACATCCTGTACCTACTTGAACAAGCCGCTTAGAATGGGCCTGGTCAGTGGGTTATTATCTACATTCAGGAAAGCCCTTGAGGTCTGGGAATGATTTTTAACTAGTGATTGATGGTCATTGTTGTGTATTATTCTCATTCCTCTAGTATTGTTGTATGGACATGGGGTCGCCGAGTTATTTCACTGATTTTAAAAGAAATTTAGAACCAATCTATTGACTAATTAATGTACTGATTGTTGGCATGCACGTAAGACATAAAAATTGTCACGAAATATCTGTAGAGAAATAGCTGAAGCAGGAGAATACAGGAGTCACATATTTTGCGTTACATCCAGCAGAATGGCAGTATTTCACAGTAAAAGTAGAATAACAGAACAGTAGATTACCGACAGAATAGCAGATCGGTGGAGTAGCAGACGAATAGTAGGATTTCCGAATGAATATCAGCAAAGGAATACTAGTATTTATATGCGAGGGGAGCGGTGAACTCTCAAAAAGCAAATCCAAACCAGTATCAGGGAGTGCACCGGATCTGAGCCGGTGCATCTCGGTGATACCGACTCAGTAAGTGCACGAGAGATTGGGGGATGAAGAGGGGATCAGGTTCGGGAACTCCTATCTGTCGATAGAATAGCAGATCAGTAGAGTAGTAGACGAATAGCAGATCAGTAGAGTAGTAGACGAATAGCAGAATAATCTCCGAATAGCAGCAGAGGAATACTAGTATAGACGAGGGGTGACAGGTCCGCGACGGCCGAGGTGGATTTCGGCCCTCCTTCCCTGAAAAAAATTTTTCGAAGAAAACAAACTACCCTAAATCAAAGTAAATATATTTCTAAACAAACACAGAACAAAATAAAACACTAAAAAACACATTTGAAAAAGAAATAAACAAAACCAACCTGGTAGGTGGAGGGTCCGCGACGGCCGAGGTGGATTTCGGCCTTCCTTCCCTTAAAAAAAACATTTTCGAAAAAAACAAGCGACACTAAATCAAAGAAAATATACTTCTAAGCAAATACAGAACAAAATAAAACACTAAAAAACACATTCGAAAAAGAAATAAACAAACCAACCTGGAAGGTGGAGGGTCCGCGACGGCCGAGATGGATTTCGCCTTCCTTCCCTGAAAAAAAAACATTTTCGAAAAAAAAAAACAAACGAAACTAAATCAAAGAAAATATACTTCTAAACAAATACAGAATCAAATAAAACAATAACAAACACATTCGAAAAAGAAATAAACAAAACCAACCTGGTAGGTGGAGGGTCCGCGACGGCCGAGGTGGGTTTCGGCCTTCCTTCCCTGAAAAAAACATTTTCGAAAAAAACAAACGAAACTAAATCAAAGAAAATATACTTCTAAACAAATACAGAACAAAATAAAACAATAACAAACACATTCGAAAAGAAATAAACAAAACCAACCTGGTAGGTGGAGGGTCGGCCACGGCCGAGGTGTGTTACGGCCTTCCTTCCCTGAAAAAAAATCATTTTCGAAAAAAACAAACTACCCTAAATCAAAGTAAATATATTTCTAAACAAACACAGAATAAAATAAAACACTAAAAACACATTTGAAAAAGAAATAAAGAAAACCAACCTGGTAGGTGGAGGGTCCGCGACGGCCGAGGTGGATTTCGGCCTTCCTTCCTGAAAAAACATTTTCGAAAAAAACAACTACCCTAAATCAAAGTAAATATATTTCTAAACAAACACAGAACAAAACAAAACACTAAAAACACATTTGAAAAAGAAATAAAGAAAACCAACCTGGTAGGTGGAGGGTCCGCGACGGCCGAGGTGGGTTTCGGCCTTCCTTCCCTAAAAACATTTTCGAAAAAAACAAACTACCTAAATCAAAGTAAATATATTTCTAAACAAACACAGAACAAAATAAAACACTAAAAACACATTTGAAAAAGAAATAAAGAAAACCAACCTGGTAGGTGGAGGGTCCGCGACGGCCGAGGTGGATTTCGGCCTTCCTTCCCTGAAAAAACATTTTCGAAAAAACAAACGAAACTAAATCAAAGAAAATATACTTCTAAACAAATACAGAACAAATAAAACAATAACAAACACATTCGAAAAAGAAATAAACAAAACCAACCTGGTAGGTGGAGGTCCGCGACGGCCGAGGTGGATTTCGGCCTTCCTTCCCTGAAAAAACATTTTCGAAAAAACAAACAACACTGAATCAAAGTAAATATACTTCTAAACAACTACAGAACAAAATAAAACACTAAAAAACACATTTGAAAAAGAAATAAACAAAACCAACCTGGTAGGTGGAGGGTCCGCGACGGCCGAGGTGGATTTCGGCCCTCCTTCCCTGAAAAAAAAACATTGTCGAAAAGAACAAACTACCCTAAATCAAAGAAAATATACTTCTAAACAAATACAGAACAAATTAAAGCAATAACAAACACATTCGAAAAGAAATAAACAAAACCAACCTGGAAGGTGGAGGGTCCGCGACGGCCGAGGTGGATTTCTGGCCTCCTTCCTGAAAAAATTTTCGAAGAAAACAAACTACCCTAAATCAAAGAAAATATACTTCTAAACAAATACAGAACAAATTAAAGCAATAACAAACACATTCGAAAAAGAAATAAACAAAACCAACCTGGAAGGTGGAGGGTCCATGACGGCCGAGGTGGATTTCGGCCTTCCTTCCTGAAAAAAAATCATTTTCGAAAAAAACAAACTACCCTAAATCAAAGTAAATATATTTCTAAACAAACACAGAATAAAATAAAACACTAAAAACACATTTGAAAAAGAAATAAAGAAAACCAACCTGGTAGGTGGAGGGTCCGCGACGGCCGAGGTGGGTTTCGGCCTTCCTTCCCTAAAAAAAAACATTTTCGAAAAAAACAAACTACCCTAAATCAAAGTAAATATATTTCTAAACAAACACAGAACAAAACAAAACACTAAAAACACATTTGAAAAAGAAATAAAGAAAACCAACCTGGTAGGTGAACGGACCGCGAGGGCCGAGGTGGGTTTCGGCCTTCCTTCCTGAAAAAAACATTTTCGAAAAACAAACTACCCTAAATCAAAGTAAATATATTTCTAAACAAACACAGAACAAAATAAAACACTAAAACACATTTGAAAAAGAAATAAAGAAAACCAACCTGGTAGGTGGAGGGTCCGCGACGGCCGAGGTGGATTTCGGCCTTCCTTCCTGAAAAAAAAAACATTTTCGAAAAAAACAAACGACACTAAATCAAAGAAAATATACTTCTAAACAAATACAGAACAAAATAAAACACTAACAAACACATTCGAAAAAGAAATAAACAAAACCAACCTGGAAGGTGGAGGGTCCGCGACGGCCGAGGTGGATTTCGGCCTTCCTTCCCTAAAAAAACATTTTCGAAAAAAAACAAACAACACTGAATCAAAGTAAATATACTTCTAAACAACTACAGAACAAAATAAACACTAAAAACACATTTGAAAAGAAATAAACAAAACCAACCTGGTAGGTGGAGAGTCCGCGACGGCCGAGGTGGATTTCGGCCCTCCTTCCCTGAAAAAAAAAATTTTCGAAGAAAACAAACTACCCTAAATCAAAGAAAATATACTTCTAAACAAATACAGAACAAATTAAAGCAATAACAAACACATTCGAAAAAGAAATAAACAAAACCAACCTGGAAGATGAAGAGTCCAGGACGGCCCAGGTGGATTTCGGCCCTCCTTCCCTGAAAAAATTTTCGAAGAAAACAAACTACCCTAAATCAAAGAAAATATACTTCTAAACAAATACAGAACAAATTAAAGCAATAACAAACACATTCGAAAAAGAAATAAACAAAACCAACCTGGAAGGTGGAGGGTCCGCGACGGCCGAGGTGGATTTCGGCCTTCCTTCCCTGAAAAAAAAACATTTTCGAAAAAAACAAACTACCCTAAATCAAAGTAAATATATTTCTAAACAAACACAGAACAAAATAAAACAAAAACAAACACATTCGAAAAAGAAATAAACAAAACCAACCTGGTAGGTGGAGGGTCCGCGACGGCCGAGATGGATTTCGGCCTTCCTTCCCTGAAAAAAAAACATTTTCGAAAAAAAAAACAAAAGAAACTAAATCAAAGAAAATATACTTCTAAACAAATACAGAACAAAATAAAACAATAACAAACACATTCGAAAAAGAAATAAACAAAACCAACCTGGTAGGTGGAGGGTCCGCGACGGCCGAGATGGATTTCGGCCTTCCTTCCCTGAAAAAAAAAACATTTTCGAAAAAAACAAACGAAACTAAATCAAAGAAAATATACTTCTAAACAAATACAGAACAAAATAAAACAATAACAAACACATTCGAAAAAGAAATAAACAAAACCAACCTGGTAGGTGGAGGGTCCGCGACGGCCGAGGTGGGTTTCGGCCTTCCTTCCCTGAAAAAAAAAACATTTTCGAAAAAAACAAACTACCCTAAATCAAAGTAAATATATTTCTAAACAAACACAGAATAAAATAAAACACTAAAAACACATTTGAAAAAGAAATAAAGAAAACCAACCTGGTAGGTGGAGGGTCCGCGACGGCCGAGGTGGATTTCGGCCTTCCTTCCCTGAAAAAAAAACATTTTCGAAAAAAACAAACTACCCTAAATCAAAGCAAATATACTTCTAAACAAATAAAGAACAAAATAAAACAATAAACAAACACATTCGAAAAAGAAATAAGCAAAACCAACCTGGTAGGTGGAGGGTCCGCGACGGCCGAGGTGGATTTCGGCCTTCCTTCCCTGAAAAAACATTTTCGAAAAAACAAACAACACTGAATCAAAGTAAATATACTTCTAAACAACTACAGAACAAAATAAAACACTAAAAAACACATTTGAAAAAGAAATAAACAAAACCAACCTGGTAGGTGGAGGGTCCGCGACGGCCGAGGTGGATTTCGGCCCTCCTTCCCTGAAAAAAAAATTTTTCGAAGAAAACAAACTACCCTGAATCAAAGAAAATATACTTCTAAACAAATACAGAACAAATTAAAGCAATAACAAACACATTCGAAAAAGAAATAAACAAAACCAACCTGGAAGGTGGAGAGTCCGCGACGGCCGAGGTGGATTTCGGCCCTCCTTCCCTGAAAAAAAATTTTTTCGAAGAAAACAAACTACCCTAAATCAAAGAAAATATACTTCTAAATAAATACAGAACAAATCAAAGCAATAACAAACACATTCGAAAAAGAAATAAACAAAACCATCCTGGAAGGTGGAGGGTCCGCGACGGCCGAGGTGGATTTCGGCCTTCCTTCCCTGAAAAACATTTTCGAAAAAACAAACTACCCTAAATCAAAGTAAATATATTTCTAAACAAACACAGAACAAAAATAAAACACTAAAAACACATTTGAAAAAGAAATAAAGAAAACCAACCTGGTAGGTGGAGGGTCCGCGACGGCCGAGGTGGATTTCGGCCTTCCTTCCCTGAAAAAAAAAACATTTTCGAAAAAAACAAACGAAACTAAATCAAAGAAAATATACTTCTAAACAAATACAGAACAAAATAAAACAATAACAAACACATTCGAAAAAGAAATAAACAAAACCAACCTGGTAGGTGGAGGGTCCGCGACGGCCGAGGTGGATTTCGGCCTTCCTTCCCTAAAAAAAAAACATTTTCGAAAAAAACAAACAACACTGAATCAAAGTAAATATACTTCTAAACAACTACAGAACAAAATAAAACACTGAAAAACACATTTGAAAAAGAAATAAACAAAACCAACCTGGTAGGTGGAGGGTCCGCGACGGCCGAGGTGGATTTCGGCCCTCCTTCCCTGAAAAAAAAATTTTTCGAAGAAAACAAACTACCCTGAATCAAAGAAAATATACTTCTAAACAAATACAGAACAAATTAAAGCAATAACAAACACATTCGAAAAGAAATAAACAAAACCAACCTGGAAGGTGGAGAGTCCGCGACGGCCGAGGTGGATTTCGGCCCTCCTTCCCTGAAAAAAATTTTTTTCGAAGAAAACAAACTACCCTAAATCAAAGAAAATATACTTCTAAATAAATACAGAACAAATCAAAGCAATAACAAACACATTCGAAAAAGAAATAAACAAAACCAACCTGGAAGGTGGAGGGTCCGCGACGGCCGAGGTGGATTTCGGCCTTCCTTCCCTGAAAAAAAAACATTTTCGAAAAAAACAAACTACCCTAAATCAAAAGTAAATATATTTCTAAACAAACACAGAACAAAATAAAACACTAAAAACACATTTGAAAAAGAAATAAAGAAAACCAACCTGGTAGGTGGAGGGATTTTCGAAAACAAACGAAACTAAATCAAAGAAAATATACTTCTAAACAAATACAGAACAAAATAAAACAATAACAAACACATTCGAAAAAGAAATAAACAAAACCAACCTGGTAGGTGGAGGGTCCGCGACGGCCGAGATGGATTTCGGCCTTCCTTCCCTGAAAAAAAAACATTTTCGAAAAAAACAAACTACCCTAAATCAAAGTAAATATATTTCTAAACAAACACAGAACAAAAAAAAACACTAAAAACACATTTGAAAAAGAAATAAAGAAAACCAACCTGGTAGGTGGAGGGATTTTCGAAAAAAACAAACGAAACTAAATCAAAGAAAATATACTTCTAAACAAATACAGAACAAAATAAAACAATAACAAACACATTCGAAAAAGAAATAAACAAAACCAACCTGGTAGGTGGAGGGTCCGCGACGGCCGAGGTGGATTTCGGCCTTCCTTCCCTGAAAAAAAAAACATTTTCGAAAAAAACAAACTACCCTAAATCAAAGTAAATATATTTCTAAACAAACACAGAACAAAATAAAACACTAAAAACACATTTGAAAAAGAAATAAAGAAAACTAACCTGGTAGGTGGAGGGATTTTCGAAAAAAACAAACGAAACTAAATCAAAGAAAATATACTTCTAAACAAATACAGAACAAAAATAAAACAATAACAAACACATTCGAAAAGAAATAAACAAAACCACCCTGGTGGGTGGCGGGTCCGCGTCGGCCGAGATGGATTTCGCCCTTCCTCCCCTAAAAAAAAACCATTTTCGAAAAAAAAAACAAACGAAACTAAATCAAAGAAAATATACTTCTAAACAAATACAGAATCAAATAAAACAATAACAAACACATTCGAAAAGAAATAAACAAAACCAACCTGGTAGGTGGAGGGTCCGCGACGGCCGAGGTGGGTTTCGGCCTTCCTTCCTGAAAAAATTTTTCGAAGAAAACAAACTACCCTGAATCAAAGAAAATATACTTCTAAACAAATACAGAACAAATTAAAGCAATAACAAACACATTCGAAAAAGAAATAAACAAAACCAACCTGGAAGGTGGAGGGTCCGCGACGGCCGAGGTGGATTTCGGCCTTCCTTCCCTGAAAAAAAAAAACATTTTCGAAAAAAACAAACTACCCTAAATCAAAGTAAATATATTTCTAAACAAACACAGAACAAAATAAAACACTAAAAACACATTTGAAAAAGAAATAAAGAAAACCAACCTGGTAGGTGGAGGGTCCGCGACGGCCGAGGTGGATTTCGGCCTTCCTTCCCTGAAAAAAAAAACATTTTCGAAAAAAACAAACGAAACTAAATCAAAGAAAATATACTTCTAAACAAATACAGAACAAAATAAAACAATAACAAACACATTCGAAAAAGAAATAAACAAAACCAACCTGGTAGGTGGAGGGTCCGCGACGGCCGAGATGGATTTCGGCCTTCCTTCCCTGAAAAACATTTTCGAAAAAAACAAACGAAACTAAATCAAAGAAAATATACTTCTAAACAAATACAGAACAAAATAAAACAATAACAAACACATTCGAAAAAGAAATAAAGAAAACCAACCTGGAAGGGGGAGGGTCCGCGACGGCCGAGGTGGATTTCGGCCTTCCTTCCCTGAAAAAAAAACATTTTCGAAAAAAACAAACGAAACTAAATCAAAGAAATATACTTCTAAACAAATACAGAACAAAATAAAACAATAACAAACACATTTGAAAAAGAAATAAAGAAAACCAACCTGGTAGGTGGAGGGTCAGCGAGGGCCGAGGTGGATTTCGGCCCTCCTTCCCTGAAAAAAAAAATTTTCGAAGAAAACAAACTACCCTAAATCAAAGAAAATATACTTCTAAACAAACACAGAACAAATTAAAGCAATAACAAACACATTCGAAAAATAAACAAACAAAACCAACCTGGTAGGTGGAGGGTCTGCGACGGCCGAGGTGGGATTTCGGCCCTCCTTCCCTGAAAAAAATTTTCGAAGAAAACAAACTACCCTAAATCAAAGAAATTATACTTCTAAACAAACACAGAACAAATTAAAGCAATAACAAACACATTCGAAAAATAAATAAACAAAACCAACCTGGAAGGTGGAGGGTCCGCGACGGCCGAGGTGGATTTCGGCTGCCAGCACCTAAAATAAAAAAAATTAAGCACCATACAACAACCTATATCCTAGAACAATTAGTAAATCAAACTCTATGAATATTAAACATAAGTTAAATTAAGGTAAAAATAAAAATAAAAACCACCGTTCCGTCCAAATTTCGTGGCGATTTTCGCATTCCTCAGCGCCGCCGGCCATACCTGGAACACAGAATTAGTTCTAATAGTCCTATCATTCATGTAATTATCAACAAACACAAAACACCGGAACAGCTGATTGGCGCCGCGCGGCGCCGGCCGAAACGTCGCGCGGCGGCCAACACTCGTCCGCTTCCGACTCGCGTGCGGTCGCGCTGCGCGTGATACGCAGTCGACGGTGAGACATTGGCCGTTTTATGGCCTATATATATATATATATATATATATATATATATATATATATATATATATATATATATATATATATATATATATATATATATATATATATATATATATATATATATATATATATATATATATATATATATATATATATATATATATATATATATATATATATATATATATATATATATATATATATATATATATATATATGTAGCGTTAGGCATAGCGTTTATTCGACTTCGCGTCGGTCTCGCTACTTTATGGTATACACACTGAACCGGTTCCGGTACTGACCGGCTGGCTCCAGCGGAGATTTCTGCACAGGACACTATCAGAGGTGATAATATGGAGCGGTACCTGCAGGCCACAACTGCCCAACGACGGGAACTGTATCTGATGATTGGATTGTAAAGGATGCCGTCCTTCGACTTTCAGTCATAATTTCGAGACACGGGGTTTCCATAAAGTGATGCTGAGACCTCTCAGGGGTAAAATTTTACCTTGGGTGTTAATTTCTTCCGACCTTTCCCCATTTTGCGAACAAGCTCTAAACCACGCAAGCGCTAGGATCGCAACGGTGAGCAAAGAACAAATAGTGCAAAGTCGGTGCAATTCTCCATGTTGTCACCATCAGGTAGATCTCAAATAACATCGTATAACGCAGAATGGCAAATTTTAAGCTGAAAAAAAAACAGAGTTCAAGATTTCCTCGGTTTCCTATATTTTTTCTTTTCTTACCGTAAAAAAATGACAGAAATCGGTGAACACACACTCTCGAGTATTAGGCTTTCGTTCATATTTTAAATTATATATATATATATATATATATATATATATATATATATATATATATATATATATATATATATATATATATATATATATATATATATATATATATATATATATATATATATATATATATATATAGTTGTGCTTTTGACTAAACGGACTGAATGAATGAATGAATGAATATATTCGACTTCAAAATTTTCGAATAAACGAATGAATGAATAAATTCGACTTCAAATTTTTCGAATAAACGAATGAATGAATATATTCGACTTTAAATTTTTCGAATAAACGAATGAATGAATATATTCGACTTTAAATGTTTCGAATAAACGAATGAATCAATATATTCGACTTCAAAATTTTCGAATGAACGAATGAATGAATATACTCGATTCTCTATTTCTAATGAATGAATATCGAAAATCGAATAAATGAATTAATTTAACTACGGGCCAACCGAATTCAGAGTTTTGCGACGCTACTGCTTTGAAGAGGCAGTTTTTAAAAATGGCCTCGAAAGCTTTTGAACTGCTCAATATTTTCAATATTCCGCTCAGGCAGGGTTCATGAGTGGCGGCACGCAAAATCGATACGCATCGTTTCTACACTAGCAGCTGTCTGATGCCACCCACAGCGGTTCTATTCATACAACGCCAGCGCGTCACGAGCGGGCGTTTCGTTAGACCCCGTTCAGAGTTCATTCGCGTCACGACGCGATGTTATAATCAGCCTACATCTCGATCACGCTACGTCGCGTCGCGTCTTCGCTGGGTGTCCACAGTGAAGAGGCGCGATACATTCGAAATGACGCGCTTTCTCCTAGAACGATAGCTGTCGTATAGCGAGATGGGAGTTGTTCGGCCCGCCAGCGATTCCATCAGTGCTACTGTCTTAGTTGGGGATAGTGTTCGCGGAATTTCTGGATTAGGCGTGATTCCTAGCTTTTTTTCGCTTTTCGTGAATTTGTTACTTCGACATTGTCTGCCCTAACGAGTATGAGCCGCAGAACTTGCTGCTATTTGATATTTACTCCACCTTTTTGAGTATTACTCATTTTGCCACCTATTCGTTTTTATTTCGTTTCCAAAAATCGATAAAAAAGAACAAAATCCAAATTAGCCATCGTCGACAGCCATAGAAGCACCTTGTTAAAAGTTGGGAAAAAATATACAAATCTCGCTCTGTTGAGAATTCCCGTGCTTATTTTGATCTAACGAATGAATGTGGTTTCAATTGCCCTATCAATTTTCGCGGCTTCAGCTTTGGCTGCTAAAAAACGCTCAGTCGGTACCCTGGATCTCCATCAAATTTCAGGTTCAACTTTGAAAACCGCAAAGTTTTGCTGAAAATCAAAAAAAGCGTTGGATAGAAGACGATTTACACTTTCGACCAGTATTGCCCTTACCAGAAGAAAATTCCGGTCCGCAATTGTGGACAAACGCTGTTGTAGCACGTAATTTGATGAAGTCGGGCTGGGACGAAGGTTGATGGTGCCGGGACTACGTGGTGCCACCAGTATTGTCATCGTGTCGCGTGCTCATATAGCGGGTGTCTGCGATTGCGGACCAGAGATTCGCTCGGATGAAAGCACTTTTTCAAGTACTCGTCGAAAACACATTCATTTTGAAACACATATCATCACTGGGAAGTTGAGGCGTTTCCATGTTTAATGAGGTTTGAGGCTGTGTTTGAGCTCTGATCAGTTACGAATTACGATTAACGAGTTACGAGGATTTGAAAATTACGATTTACGCAATTCAAAATTTCAGTTACGCACAGCCCTGACTCACACTAGTTCTGGTGCACTGGCCCTTCGAAAAATTTCTGTGTAGGATCCGGTAATGGCTGTGTTAGATTATTCGAATATATTCGAAGATCGAATATGTTCGAATAATTGTCAGTGTCGATGGTCGATTTCGAATAATAATCGAATATGACGTTTTTTTGATAGTCGATTTCGAATAATGATCGAATATCTGTTTTTTTTTGGTAGTCGATTTCGAATAATGATCGAATATCTGTTTTTTTTTGGTAGTCGATTATGAATAATGATCGAATATCTGTTTTTTTTCGATAGTCGATTTCGAATAATGATCGAATATCTGTTTTTTCGATAGTCGATTTCGAATAATAATCGAAAATCGGGATTTTTCGATTACTCGATAATCGATAATCGAATAATTTATTCGAATGTTTATAGATTGCGATTATTCGAACACAACTATTATATATATATACATATATATATATATATATATATATATATATATATATATATATATATATATATATATATATATATATATATATATATATATATATATATATATATATATATATATATATATTTATTTATTTAGGTACGCTGTATAAGACACACGCTTAAAAAGAAAAAACTCGAATCAATAAACATGAGCTCAGATACGCAAAAAACGCCTATGATTTCAGCAAGAGTTTGGCCATTTCCCGCTTGAATGTTATCATTGAACTGGAAGTGAGTGTGCTTTTACTGACACGAAGATACGCTGAACCCGCCCTTATTGTGAAGAATTTGCATCTAATTGTGGTTTTCGGCCTCGAAAATGATATTTTCCTCTCCCCACCTCGTGTTTTCGAGAGGACTATACTGAAGAAGTGTGAAAATTTAGCACCAGACATCCCGTTCAAAAGCTTGTGCACCATACAAATGTCAAACAATTCACGCCGTGACTCGAGGTTCGCTATGTTGAAATATTGGTTCCGAATCCTGGCATTTGGAATTTTAGAGTACAGAAACCCTCCACGCCGTATTAATATCTTTCTGGTAAAGTTGGTGTGCACCTTCTCCAGTAGAGAGTGATGTCTTTTTCTTGTAGGGAGAGAAGACAACCGTACCATTTTCAACAAGCGGACGAACGTAAACCTTGTACACTCTCAAAAGGACGCTACTGTCTTTTGTAGTGAGAGCCTTAAAAATTTGATAGGTACGGTTGTGAGCCCTTTTGTACAACTCTTTGTAATGAGAATTGAAATCAAGTTTCTCATCATACAAGAAACCGAGATCCTTGATTTGGCTGACTCTCTCAATACCCTGGGCATCTATATTATACGAAGTGGGCAGCACGGAAGAACCAATACGCATCCAGAAAGACTTTCCGGGAGAAATCGGAATCTGCCATGTCTTTGACCATGCTTGTAAACGATCTATAGCTGTTTGCAAGCGCTCTGTATCAAGAAGGGTAGAGACCTCCCTGTAAATTTTTAGGTCGTCGGCATATTGTCTACAAACGACCCCATTTTTGTGCAAAATATTACCCAGATCAGCAGAAAAAAAGGTTAAAGAGTATCGGCGACAGTACACCTCCTTGTGGCACTCCACTTTTGACCTCAAAAACATTCGACAAAGTCGAATTTATGCGAACTTGGAACGTTCTTCCAGTCAAAAACTCTTTGATCCATTTCCATACATTTTCGTGGAAACCGAGCTTTTCCAGTACGTGAATGAGCTTTTTGTGGCTAACTTTATCGAATGCTTTAGCAAAATCTACATAGATCACGTCAACACTTTTTCTGGCATCTAAAGCTAATGTCCAATCTTCAAGAGTCTCCAGCATATTTGTCGTAACTGATTTCCCACCAACAAACCCATGTTGACATGGAGGAATGAGATTATTTAGCCCTATATGCTTGAGGATGTGGGACTTTAAAATTTTCTCAAAAAGCCTGCCGAACAGAGAAGTTATACTGATTGGCCTGTAGTTTCCGGGATCATGGGACGGTTCCTTTTTCAGGAGAGGAGTGATGTAGGAGTGTTTCCAAAGTCGAGGGACCTCGGAAAGGCTCATCGACTGATTGAATATGTAAGATAATGGATAGACAATTACATGCGCAACGTTCTTAACAAATATAAAAGGGGTTTTATCAGGAGTGAATGAATAAGAATTAGGCCATTTCATCAAGTGTTCATAGATCGTGATTTCATCAAAATAAGGAAAGTCGTGCATTGGAAATTGATGAGGGACGCTAGACTCAGGAAGAAAGCCATCATCTTCAGAAAACACTTTGCTAAACTCGAGCCCTAATGCATTAGCCCTATCATGATCATTCAACAAAGTCGATCCATTCTGCTTCAGAGCACCAAAATGTGATTTGGAACTAAGTCTGCTTTTCATAAATTTGTAAAAACGTTGCTTCTGTTTTGACTCTATGATATTTTTCTCGACGTTTCTGGTGTATTTCATTAGCTGTTCTGCAAACTTTTTAGAAAAGCTTTTGTACTCAGCCCAATCACCGGATAGTTTGGCATAACGAAGAAGACATTCCCTGTGATCCGACATATTGCGGAGATGAAGTGGGAGGTTAGATTTGCTGGGATGAACCCAAGCCCAAGGAATAAACATATCAATAACATGCTCAAGAATGGCGAGGAACATCATGTACTTTTCGTCAACTGATGAAGCCGACTCGAACGAGTCGACCCACGCAATGTTGTACAAATATAGCGAAATAGAAGTGAAGTCGCCTTTGCTGAACAATCGTTTGCGAATCGGGGGACGTTCAATACCATTACCGCGGATATCAAAAGAAACGCTCCTGTGGTCGCTGTCGCCAACTGGTGAATTGACTGAGACATTACTTAGAAATTCTTCCCCAATTGAAAATAATAAATCCAGAATGTTCTCCCCTCGAGTAGGTTCCAAAACGAATTGTTTGAAATCGTGGCTGCTGATAACTTCAGAAAAAGTATCCGTGAAACAGGTCTGCTCGTTCCACCCTGCCCAATCGACTTCAGGAAAATTGAAATCGCCAATCAAAATTGCAGGATATTCTGTTGTCGCGAGATCACTCAGTATTTTAGTCAGCTCTTCAGTTATAGCCATAGCGGCAGAGGGTGGTCTGTAAACTAAAACTATTCTGAAGCACAAGTCACCATGAAAGATGTCCACTGCTAAAATTTCGTATCCATTGACAACTGAATCAGAAAAAACCACAGAATGCGATAAAGTGCTTCTAAGAAAAATTGCCACCCCACCACCAGACCTCCGATATCGATCGCAGCGTAGAATGGCGTACTCTTTTATCCAATCGTCAAGCATGGAAAGAATGGAGTGAATAGATTTAAGCCATGTCTCAGAAAAAGATACAAATCATGTTTACTACCAAGATGAAGATTTAGTTCAATGTAGTTTTTAGGGAAAGACCTCAAGTTAGCGTAAAAACACGAAAGAGATAATACCGGAATGGAAAGGTTAGAACCAGATTGACCCGAAGGGTCTATTTCCCTAAAAAACCTTTCTGAACAAAACCTGAGGCATTTGAGTTCGGATTCAATATTTCAAAAGAATGAGGACGTTGCCCATAGGAATTACTGGGCAAAATAGCAATACTCGGCGAGACAACAGCTTGAACTTGAGAAGCAACAGGACAAGGATCGTTATGCGTCACTGACTGCAGATTGAATGGATTATTGGAAAGTAGACCGCGTCTGCGCCTCCTTTCCTGCTCAGTGAGAGATTCCCGTAGGAATAACCCACCACCAGCAAAAGATTTGAGCCACGATGCACGAGTAACAGCAAGATTTTGATGGAATGTAGACGGAAAAACAACCTTGATAAGTCTCTTCTTCCCTGGGAAAAATCTCCCAAGGCGATAAATCGAAGAGGGAAGCAGTCGATTTTCAAATGATCAAGCACATTCAAGACACTTCCTAAGTCATAATTGCGACGGCGAGATAGTGAAACATTGGAGAGTTCAGGAACATTGCCTATTATCACAGAGCGGAGACGTTCTTTCTCACCACAATAGCAGGACATTTGAGAAGTAATAGCATCTGAACATGGAGGAGCAGAGGAAGAGCTCTTAGAAGATTCGAGATTGCTAACTTTAGACTTCAAAAGTTCATTATCGACATGAAGAGAAGCAATTTTTGATTCTCCTTACGGAGACAAATGTTTTCTTCAATTAGAGAACTCAGCTGGCATGTGATTTGATGTAGAACGTTCTTGAGGCACTGTGGAATCGTGGTAGACGCGTTGACCTCATCGATTGCAGTTAACAACTCCGGCGAGATAGCACGACCTTCCATAAATCCTCAAAAGAGAGAAGCAGAGAACGAAGACCAGTAGTTACACTAACAATGACCTGGTGATGTGGCAAATGAAGACGAATATTAGGCTTGTTCCCTTGCCACTAGGAACCACGCGTGAGAGTCGAGCAGTTGGAATACTGAAGCCGGAAAAGTTGACAGCGGCCAGCGGAACTGCCAGTTCGATCAGATTAGAGTCGAGTAGAAAGTTGATCAGAGAAGGATGGATATAGTCGAGTTGATTTAGAAGAAAATTCTTCTCAGAACGGCGAAAAAAATGGACGTGGTTCAGAGCAATCGATCGCTCGACCACCCACCGTCAGTGCAGAGGGAAATGATGATCCCGGCGTAAGACTTAGTGCATACTTCTAGCGACGCGCCACAACGACAGTGCATATCAGCAATATAAACTTTCGGTCGATTTATATGATAAGCACTACATATGTCGCGTCGCCCGCCGCGCCAAGTATGCACTAGGTCCAACGGGCGGGAGCTTGGCGACAAGCGGTCACTGTCGCTGCACTCAGCGACGCGACGCGACCGTGTGTCACACAAGTATACCATTGGCCTTAGGGCGCTAAGCACGTTACGGCAGCATAATGCCTTTTGACTGACCTAACCTATCTTAATATTTCAAAATGCGACAAGTCAACCTCAAATTTGTGTTCAGCGTTCCAAATAGAACCCACAGGCAAAGTTTGAACCAAAATTGAGACTTCGACAAAACTACCGTCCACCCATCGTAACATGCCGTAGTTCCAGTCGTTATATATATATATATATATATATATTATATATATATATATATATATATATATATATATATATATATATATATATATATATATATATATATATATATATATATATATATATATATATATATATATATATATATATATATATATATATATATATATATATATATATATATATATATATATATATATATATATATATATATATATATATGGGGGTGTGTATACAAGTCTGTTGGTACCTGCTCGTTGGTGCCCCTGCTTCTACTGAACCCAGCAGACGTTTGAGTGTACACAGGAACGTTCGAGCGATATAGCGTGCACAACTATATCGCGAAAGTATCCCGCACATTGCATAAAGGTGTCGCCGTCCGGCACACTAAGGCCTCTGGTCCATAACACCTTAGGATCCGTACCTAGAGTCATGGAGTCTTTGGCCACAAGCCACAATTTCGCCACCCTGAACTGTCGATCGCTGTCGAGTGATATCCAAAACTGCGCTATCCAGACTTCTGAGCTATTTCCATGCACCGTTTGCTGCTTTGCAGGAAACCCGCCTCAAGGATAGACCCGTCATCAGCGTCGGAGAGTACACCATCTACTGCGGTAACGCTGACGATAGGAGAGTGGGAGGCTGTGCAATAGCTGTAAGGAAGGATTTCAATGGTATGGTCAAGGAGTTCGGCTCAACGTCGTGTCGGAATGCATTCGTACGACTGCGGGATCACAGAGGATTCAATCTGTGGATAGTGAGTGCTCATGCGCCCACTGAAACCGCCGAAGACAATTCGAAGGATGCGTTTTATGAGGAACTCAATACGTTGCTGGCCAGGATACCTTGTCAACATGCTGTTGTCGTGGGGATTGACGCAAATGCGAAGATGGGACTTGATCAGGAATCCGAAGTACTGGTAAATGGTTCTACCCAGTGGAGCAAACATCGGACAATGGCTACCGCCTTGTCGACTTTTGTGAACGCAGTGGTCTGATTATTGCATCGACATTCAAGAGGAATCATCGCCGCCATCAGCTTACGTGGCAGGGACCAACCCGGCTATCTCCAGAAGGGCAGCGGAAGCGGAAGATGACAACTTTGAAACTACAGCTTGACTATGTCTTGACGAGGAATATTCCAGTATCGGACATTCGAAGATCTAGAGCTGTGGGATGTCGCATTCGATTCGGATCACCGTCCTGTTCTGTTGAACTTCACTGCGAGGATTCATAAGAGGAAGCGAGGGGCTCAGCCTCTCCAGAGGATTGACATGACAAGTCTCAGAGATGAAGAGTGCAGAAGGAATTTCCGACAACGCGTTTCTATTCACATCGGAGTACGGACTAAGAAGAAACTTTGCGACGCGGATTCTTTTGTCAAATGCATCCAGGACGCTTCGAAAGAGGCACTCCCGGTTGTACAGCCTAAGAAGAAGTTCGCCTACGTCTCAGAAGAAACAACATCTACCTACAACAGAGTATGGGCTCTCCGAACTGCAGGAAACTTCGTGGAGGAGAAGCGTCTGAGGAGGAAGTTGCGTCGGCAGCTTCAAAGTGACCGCGAACGAGAGTGGACGTGTAGAGCTAAGGAGTTCGAGAAGGCTTGGGAGGAGAAGAATCCGAGGAAAGCCTACACGTTGCTGCGACAGTATAGCGGGAAGATGAAGAGATGTTCTCCTGTCTTGAACACTACCAATGGAGTTGCAGTTGGTGATGCGACGCTGCCAATATGGAAGGATTACTTCAGTTCACTACTGAATCGTCCAGCGCCATCAGTACCTGAGCTCCCGCATGTTCAGAGAGCACATTACGATGTCAGTGAGGAACCGCCGACTGAGTCTGAAGTTTTGGATTGTGTCCGGAAAATGAAGAATGGAAAGGCAGGTGGAGATGACAACATCACTGCTGAAATGCTGAAAGCTCTTCCTCCGTCTGGGATTCGTGAAATGACCAACACCATCCGTGCCATATGGATGAGCGAAAGGATACCTGATTCGTGGAGACATGCGATCATCGTACCTCTTCACAAGAAGCTATCCGTCACGGATCCTAAGAACTACAGAGGAATCTCTACTTCGTGTCATGTACAAGGTTTTAGAACGTATCATTCTCGAGCGACTTATCAAACATCGTGAAGGAACGACCAGAGATGAGCAAGCCGGTTTTCGACCTGGAAGATCGACCATCGACCAAGTGTTCGTCGTGAGAAGAGTAAGTGAATCGTGGCAGCGGTTTTTGAAGCCAGTAGAGCTTGCTTTTTGGACTTTGAAGCCGCGTTCGACTCTCCTCATCGTGATCGATTGCTCAATGCTCTGCGAGCAGATGGAGTCCCGGAAAAGTATGTTCGGTTAATCGAGGACATGAACAAAGGAACAACAGCAGCAGTTCGTACACCTGTCGGATTTACGTCAGCTTTCGAGGTGAAAACAGGAGTAAGGCAAGGAGCCGTTGCAGGACCTTTTCTTTCAACTTCGCCGTTGATGACATCATGCGTAGAGTTGCAGAACAGTTTCCTGCGGATGTGATCCTAACACCATCAGGACGCTCCCTTGTCGACCTGGAGTACGCCGACGACATTGTGTTATTCGCTGAAAACAACGCAAAACTGCAAAGGATTGTGAACCTCGTTTCGAAGTATGCCGCAGCCTATGGACTTCGTCTTCGTCCCGACAAATGCAAGCAGATGTGGGTCTCTCAGAGGCCTTCAACTGGAGTTTGTGTGGACGGACAACGTATCGAACTGGTGGACGATTTCTGTTATTTGGGCTGTTTGCTGAAGAACGATGGTAGTTATGCAGCGGATATTCGACAACGATGTGCGAAAGCTACGTCTGCATTCAATTCTCTAACCAAGTGTTTGTGGTCTACCACCATCGCGAAGGAAGTCAAGTTGCGCGTCTACCTATCCGCTATTCGCCCTATCATGATGTACGGATCGGAGACGTGGGCAGCACCGAAAACGCAGATGGAAAGGTTGGATTGCACGGAGAGGAAGCTTTTAGGCGTTTGCTTGGATATTTCTGGCCGCGTGTATGCCATAACGAAGACCTTTACAAGGAAATCGACGCAGTACATCAACGCTTGACACGAGGGAGGTGCCAGCATCTCCTAACGCCATCTCAAGCAGCAATGGAAAGTCGACTTCGACTGCTCGGGCATATACTAAGAAGAACGCCGGATCGTCTCGTACAACACGCTTTAAAAATGCTTCCAAATCCTGTCTGGAAACGGCCACCTGGGCGTAGGCGAAAGTTCTGGACGGATGTGGTTAAAGAGGATTTAAAGTCACTCGGCATCGAAAGACAGTTCAGGCGCGATGTTTCGTTTCGCAGGAAATGGAATAGTGACAGCTGGATGGAATGTGTTCAAATTGTGGCTGAAGACCGTGAAAAATGGACACGGCTGACTACTAGGACGGCACACCTCGGTGAAGATGCGGAATGACCGCGTCAGGCGAAAGCCAACCGATTAAGTCAAGTAAGTCATAAAATTCACCAATACTTGTCTTGTTTGCTGGCTCGTTCTCGGCTCAATGAAGAGCTAGGGGTCAGAAACTCGGGCTGTGAGCAGTACTAGTGAAACACTTCAACACAAAGTCCATATGGATAGGATCTATGAAAAAAGTTTATCTCATACCTGACAGCTCTATGTCCAAGAGATTTCTAGCATTTTTGACGCTGAAAATGACGCATTGAGCTGCTTCTTCTCGGCTGATGACAGGTGGCAGGTTGTTGTCGAAAAAACGTTGTCTTAGAAAATGTCGCGCAGTCCCTTCCAGGAGGGTTAACCGAAAATTTTACTCAATGGGATAGTAGCGTTTTTAGGGGTCCAAATCCCATTGAGCCAATTCAGGCATCCCAGGTTGTCGTTCTCGGTTCAATGAAGAGGTTGGGGTCGGAAACTCGGGCTGTGATTAGTTTTAAATGAATGATTCGAAATAAACCCTATATGGACAGGATCTACGAGAAAAAGTTTTTTCTTTTACGTTTGCTATTACTAGTCCGAAGAAAAGAACCGAGGAAGAAAAAAATTGTTACCAAAAAGAGTAGGTCCCAAAATGTTGCAAAAGTTCCAAAAATCATTTCTGTATACATAGGTGGGAGAACGATATTTTCTTTGACCTTCACCACCTCTGGGCTCTGATCACCTGAGAAATTTTTTTGCTACCAAAGAAGTAGGTCCCAAAATGCTGCAAAAGTTCCGAAAATCATTTCTGTATAGATAAGAAAATGGCTTCTTCCGATCTTGACCACCTCCGGCATATTTTTTATCTCATCTAGGGAGAGTGAAGCATCTCTACACCACACTTCAAGGATGAGATTTTACGAGGAGCCAGAAAAAAAGATAGAAAACGGTTTCATCTCCATCGCACATATCACACTTTTATATCACACTCACTTTTTTCTACCAGTGAGGTGAAATACGTAAACGTTCACGAAGAGTCACCATATGAAATCGTTTTATAAACAAATTTCAAGGGGTTTTCAGAGGTAAGCACATTGCCCACCTTATGAATACCCAGTTCGCAATCGGTATTGGCTTTCTGATTCCCACAACGATAGATCATTAAATTTGTTCGCTTAGTGTACTCACTGTAGAAACAAAATGACTACAGAAACATTAGAGAATCTTGTCCGAGGATTCTCCTGTTTGCACTCCTTGTTGTTGCTATTTATGCATATTGTGTCACTTCAGTATTCAAAAAAAGTGCATTGATATTTATTCTTAACAGCAAGATTTTGAAAGGAACTTTTTATTTGTATGTTCACATTTGAGGGCCAAGAAAAAAAGAGAAAATTGAGATGAAGGCAAATCCAAGCTTGAAATTCTGTAAAGAAATATGGGAAACAGAACAATCTTCTAAGCGGAGCAGACCATGATATTTACTCGCACACAACCCAATTCTGCGCCCCCCCCCCAATGCGCGATCTGCCAAACTGCGCCCCCCCCACCCCTCCTTTCACACTAGGATCATCCCACTGCACGCTTGACCCTGCTGACCACAGTGAGTCCGAATTATCCTCTTTTCTATCTTTCGGAAGCAAGGATAAATCTCATTCACCAAATGTCGGACTCATTTTGGCCAAAATCTTATTTGCTACTGCATATTGGAATGTAACAGAACTGCCCAGAAAACATGCTACAATTATTGGATTTTTTCCATATAGACGAGCAACTTACGTAAGGGTGGCATGCCCAGCAAATCTGTTTTTTTTAGCAATTGCTTTCTTTTTTGATTATTTTGTGTATTTATTGAAAATAATTTATTCTCAGTGGAAATTCCAATGAATTTCGATGCACATGCTGAAAAAACGATTTTTAGTGTACAAGCTCTTCTAATGGCCATTTCCCACCTAAAATCAATGTTCAAGATGGTAGCACTCGTGCTTGTCCTACTTTATTGCGGTTATTAACTGTACAATTGCCAATCTGTGTCAATTGTCAAGGTCAATTTCTTGCTCAATATAAGATCTCGATGAAACGGGGATTTTTTTTCGTGTTTGTCACATACATATCTCAACGAATGCAATAGCTTTTCCATAACTTGCGTTTTTTCTAGATATTTTGTGCTGTAAATACTCATAGCAACATTTTTATGCATATAAAATGTGGATACATTGTACAAAGCCATGAAAAAGTCCTTTTCTGGAAATCCCGGGGAGAGGAAAATTTTAGGAAAATGAAAAAAAAGGAAATGTGCAAATTTTTCTAGGATTTCGGCTGTCTTAAATTTCCCTTTTGTGAGTTGTTGCTGTTCAAACGCGATTTCGACCTTTTCCACAATGCTACGATAAAATCGTTCCGAAACGTCTTGATAGGGGCCATTTAGACTGGAACTACGGCATGTTACGATGGGTGGACGGTAGTTTTGTCGATGTCTCAAATGTGGTTCAAACTTTGTCTGTGGGTTCTTTTTGGAATACCGAACACAAATTTGAGGTTGATTAGTCGATTTTTGAAATATTAAGTTAGGTTAGGTCAGTCAAAAGGCATTATGCCTGCCGTAACGTGCTTAGCGCCCTAAAGCCAATGGTATACTTGTGTGACACACGGTCGCGTCGCGTCGCTGAGTACAGCGACAGTCACTCGTCGCCAGGAATGATAGTAAATTGTTTTTAAACGCGATATAATCACCACCTTTGAGCACGGGTTTACCGCCAACTTTGCGCGAGCGAACCGCCAGGTTTATTAGAGCTTTCTATTAAATTAAGGGACGTTCGGTGCGCAGTGGAAAGCGTGCAGTATCCCAATAAGGATGTGCAGGATATGTGCGAGAACCAGTGGGAGTGTACAGGTTGTGTGCTGGACGTGTGCAGGGTGTGTGCAGGACCCCAATGGGAGTGTTAAGGACGTGTGCAGTATCCCACTGGGAGTGTGCAGGATATGTGCAGGATGTGTGCAGGACGTGTGCAGGATGTGTGCATGTTCCCAAGGGAGTGTGCAGTAGGTGTGCAGGACCCCAGTGGGAGTGTGTAGGACGAGCGCAGAATGTGTGCAGGACCCCAGCGGGAGTGTGTAGGACGAGCGCAGACTATGTGCAGGACCCCACTCAGAGTGTACAGGTTGTGTGCTGGACGTGTGCAGGGTGTGTGCAGGACCCCAATGGGAGTGTGAAGGACGTGTGCAGGATCCTACTGGAAGTGTGCAGGATATGTGCAGGATGTGTGCAGGACGTATGCAGGATGTGTGCAGGACCCCGAGGGAGTGTGCAGTAGATGTGCAGGACCCCAGTGGGAGTGTGTAGGACGAGCGCAGAATGTGTGCAGAACCCCAGCGGGAGTGTGTAGGACGAGCACAGAATGTGTGCAGGACCCCAGCGGGAGTGTGTAGGACGAGCGCAGACTATGTGCAGGACCCCACTCGGAGTGTACAGGTTGTGTGCTGGACGTGTGCAGGGTGTGTGCAGGACGTGTGAAGGACGTGTGCAGGATCCCACTGGGAGTGTGCAGGATATGTGCAGGATGTGTGCAGGACGTGTGCAGGATGTGTGCAGGACCCCAAGGGAGTGTGCAGTAGGTGTGCAGGACCCCAGTGGGAGTGTGTAGGACGAGCGCAGAATGTGTGCAGGACACCAGCGGGAGTGTGTAGGACGAGCGCAGAATGTGTGCAGGACCCCAGCCGGAGTGTGTAGGACGAGCGCAGACTATGTGCAGGACCCCACTCGGAGTGTACAGGTTGTGTGCTGGACGTGTGCATTTCGTCAACGCCCTGAACCCTTTTCACCACGGCTTGCGTACTCTTTAGCAAAGGCAAGCGTAAGGAACACGCGTCGGCGTATGAGATCTCGCGTTGAGTTTGCGCAAAACTGCAACTTACAATACCGCTCATAGGATTTGGTCAGAAGGCGCGTGAGGTCGGGTTTTAGCGTCTTTTTCGTCTTTTTTGTATAACTCGCTTCAAAGTCAACTTTGAGCGAAACTACTGTGATGCTCGTGATCCTGGTGACAAGGGCTACCCAACTATATAGCCCTTGATAGGGTTTCGTTTTGAACTCACGAAGTTTGACGGACATTGTATACTGTATATTACCGTTTGGTGGAGGAGGGGGACTCGGCGTCCTGTCTCTGCGTCCTCCTGGCTCCCACCACAGCCTCTGCAACGCGCCCCCCGTCTGTGGCCTCACTGACTCGCGTGCTGCCTCTCCTCACCACACCTTCGACCGGCAGTGCTGATTTTCGCCGGTCCCTCAACCGGCAATCCATTCGGTGTGGGTGCGTCCATTACCCGATGCCCAGGAGTTATGCCTATCACACCCCAAATCGAGGACACTTTAAATATTTAAATGGGTAAATAGAAGATATACGAATAGAAGACGGGAAGCTCTCGGGTTTCATAATGCCGCAAACAGCACGGTTCAAACTATGCTTTTACATATTCAGATTTTTTACGAATTTTCGACTTTTCGAATAATTCGAAGTCGACTTTTTCGGTCGAATGATTTTTCGAATCATTCGATTCGTTCAAATAAAGTTCAAGCTGAACACAGATTTCAAATGTGGTGTTTTGAGTAACCTCGCAGGAGCAGAGTTGAGCAGGGCTGCGACTCGGCGCAAGGGGGGTCGTGAAATAATTGGAAAATTCTTGAAAAAAAAAGAAAATAGGGGAGTTGTACGATTTGACCGAAGATCACCACAAATTCCATCCTCCTCCATCTTTATCACTCTCAAAAAGATTTTTTCATCCTGGAGGGTGTATCTTAAAAATTTCGGAAATTTCAAAAAAAAATACGGTCAACACGGAAGGGGGTCGTTGCTCCGTCGAAAATTGGCGCAACGAGCTGCTCAACCCTGCACAGGAGCCAGAATACTACAGGCCATAAAACGGCTAAAGTCTCACCGTCGACTGAGTACCACGCGCTGCGCGACCGCACGCGCGTCGGAAGCAGACGAGTTTTGGCCGCCGCGCGACGAGTTTCGGCCGCCGCGCGACGAGTTTCGCCCGCCGCGCGACGAGTTTCGGCCGCCGCGCGACGAGTTTTGGCCGCCGCGCGGCGGCCAAAACTCATCGCGCGGCGGCGAAAACTCGTCTGCTTCCGACGCGCGTGCGGTCGCGCAGCGCGTGGTACGCAGTCGACGGTGAGACTTTGGCCGTTTTATGGCCTGTAGACAGAGAAAACTAAACAGCAGCAAACATACGGAGGCGGATGGACAGAGGCTGGCACGCAAAGATGGGCAGACCGAGAGAGGCGCGCAGACAGAGATAGTTAGAGGGAGATATGTAGACAGGACGACACAGATAGAAACAAAGAGATGGAAACACATAGACAGTGAGGGACATACAAATAGAGACAGATCGACAAAGACAGAGAGTGAGAGACAGTGACCGACGGAGAGAGACAGGTAGTAAGATGGAAAGTCTGACCTACAGACTGACACGGTCAGGCAGACGGACAGACAGGCAGACAGACACAGACACGGACAGACAGGCAGACAGACAGGCAGACAGACAGACAGACAGACAGACAGACAGACAGACAGACAGACAGGGGAACAGACATACAGACAGACAGACAGACAGACAGACAGACAGACAGACAGACAGACAGACAGACAGACAGACAGACAGACAGACAGACAGACAGACAGACATACAGACAGGCAGACAGACAGACAGGCAGGCAGGCAGTCAGGCAGTCAGGCAGACAGGCAGCCAGACAGACAGACAGACAGACAGACAGACAGACAGACATATAGACAGACAGACAGACAGACAGAGAGACAGACAGACAGACAGACAGGGGAACAGACAGACAGACAAACAGGTAGACAGACAGACAGACAGACAGACAGACAGACAGACAGACAGACAGACAGACAGACAGACAGACAGACAGACAGACAGACAGACAGACAGACAGACAGACAGGGGAACAGACAGACAGACAAACAGGTAGACAGACATACATACAGACATACAGACAGACACATAAATACATAAGGTTTGTCCGAATGAGGCTGTTCGCCCACTTGGTCTGCGAGCGTGTCGAGCTGCCGTCGCGAAGACTTTTTGCACGTGAAAATCGATTAGCAGAAATATTAGTGGTAATATCCAAGTCAGTATCGGTCAGTACATCCACCGCGAGCGGTCGGCTCAACAACTACTCCCGATAGTCTACTTCGACCATCTGCACCAGTCGCCTGGACAACCTGGTGCTCCCTCCCTTTCCCGTCCACGATGCTCAACCTTCGAATTGGCACGATCAATTGCCGCACACTACGCACTGATGCAAGGATAGCAGAACTAGAAGACGCCGCCTCTGAGGTACCATTCGATATAATTGGACTTTCTGGGATTCAGAGAACTGGATACGTTGCCGCCAAGCTCCAGACGACTGCCCACACTCTTCTCCTGTCCGACTCCACAGGATTCCTGGTCAACAAGAGATGGGCGAGTTCTTGTTCATTCTATGCGATCTCAGAACGTGTTTCGTATGTCGATGTTCTTATGCAACATAGCCGAATTCGCGTTGTTCAAGGGTATGCACCCACCTCAGCCCATAAAGATAGTGAATACGAAGAGTTCCTGGAGCAAATCAACGAAGCCCTTGCTGCACGTTTCCGCACCACCCCACCCCGAGGCAGACAAATCACAAAAAAGATCGTCGTCGCAGATTTCAACGCGAAAATTGGTAGTGGAGAGGCGACAGAACATTTCATAGGACCACATGGCCTTGGTACGCGAAACCACAGAGGAAACACTTTAGCTACCTTTTGCGCAGAAAACGAACTCTATTTAATGAATAACCGCTTCCAAAAAAGGTCATCGAGGAAATGGACTTGGATATCACCAAACATGCAAACAAAGAACGCTATTGACTTCGTGCTATCAGCTGATCCCTCCATTTTTCCTGATGTCGACATCATCGGTCGCTTCAAGTTTCTTAGTGATCATCGCCTTATCATGGCCAAGATCCGTTTGAGAGCGCAACGCCATCACTTCGCCCGAACACCAATGTCCAGAAACTCATTGAACAATGCGTTATTCAAGTCTACTTTGGAACAACTGGCCAACCACACTCAACTAGACACCTACGACAGTATGAAAAATGTGATGAGACTGGCAGCCGATATAGCTTCATCACGACCTTCAAGAGAACTCCGCATTTCTCAGAACACAAGAGCACTTTATGAAAATCGGCATCGCCTCCTCCATAATTCATCTGCCAGAAATACCATCGAGTTCTCGACAGTGAGCAAGTTGTTGCGGCTTTCGTTGAAATCAGACATCGAGCAAAAACATCTAGCACGTCTACATCAAGCTATTTCTACAGGATCAAGTCTTCTCAAAGCTCTTCAAAAGAACACGATATACAGAACACAGCTTGTCCAACTCAAAAGAAACGACGGTTCAATAGCGAGATCCCCTGAGTGTGTTGCAGAAGTTGCCCAAGAGTTCTATACCGAGCTTTTCTCCTCAAGAAGACCGCCATCACTCCCGTTCATGCCCACAATCGAAGACCTACCCCCCATTTTGCCCGAAGAAGTGAGCTGCGCAATCAACAAAATGAAGTTGGGAAAAACACCGGGTGCCGATTCCATCACGACTGAAATGCTGATAACTGGATACGACTTTCTCGAAAAACCATTAACGGCACTGTTCAACGGCTTCCTTGAAAACGAATCGCTACCGCTGACCTTAGCCAACTCCTCTATATCGTTACTTTTCAAGAAAGGAGATCCATTGGATATTCGCAATTTCCGTCCCATTGCCCTGTTATCCTCCATATACAAGGTTTTCGCCTCCATCATTTTACAACGAATGTCGGCTCAAGTCCAAGAAAACCAACCAGTCGAGCAAGCGGGATTCCGCCAAAGCTTTGCCACTGTCGACCATATCCATACCATCAACCAACTAGTGGAGAAAAGCCGTGAGTACAATTTCCCACTCTATATGGTTTTCATTGATTATTCCAAAGCTTTTGATTCCGTGGAGCATGCCGCGATTTGGGCGTCGTTACATCGCCAAGGATTTCACCCCAAGATCATCCGTCTTCTTTCCAAGATCTATGCTCATGCCGCTATGACAATCACCGTCTGTGGTCACTCAGTTTCTATTCCAGCCAAGCGTGGAGTTCGTCAAGGTGACCCTCTCTCCCCTGCCTTATTCGCAGCAGTCCTCGAGACGGTTTTCCGAAACATTGACTGGAAAGATAAGGGAATCTGTGTGAACGGTCGCAGTCTTAACCATCTCCGATACGCCGACGACGTGGTCCTATTTTCGCACAGCGCCCAGGAGCTCAACGTCATGCTGAGATCTGACCGACAAAAGTCAAGATGTTGGTCTGGAAGTCAACTTTTCGAAAACCGTGGCCATGACCAATTCTCAAGAGATACCCATCCTTATCGACGCAAAAGTGATAAGATACCACAGCAGCTTTGTTTACCTAGACAACGAATATCTTTGACAGCAGCCTGGCAAACGAAATGCTAAGAAGAATTCAATCTGATGGAACTCGTTCAATCGTCTTCATGCGTACTTCACTAACAGAAGAGTACCAATGAAGTTCAAGCGACGAGCATATCAAGGGTGCGTTGAACCAGCTCTGCTGTACGGCTGCGAAACGTGGATCACAAGAAAGAAGGATCTAACAAATTTGAAGATCAATCAACGAAGAATGATGAGAAAGATGCTTGGAGTGACGCTTCTCGACCGCCGCACAAACGCATGGTTGGAAGGAACAGCAAAGCTTCCTGACATAGTCAAAAGAGCAACTGAGAGAAAGTGGATGTGGGCGAGAAAGGTATATGTCACAGATGACGACAGATGGACAAAAGCAATAACTGAATGGAGACCTTGGGAATGGACGCGCTACGCAGGTCGACCGAAGAAAAGATGGCGAGATCTATTTGTGTCAGTTTTTGGAGAAACGTGGATGAGAGTTGCTCGCGATGATCGTGTTATTTGGAAAAGAAGCATGCGACGACACGTTGAAATAATGTGATATCGTTTAATAAATAAAATAAATAAATAAATAAAAAATATCCAAGTCAACTGTTTGCAGCCGCGGGAAGGCTGGTCCAAAAAAATGTCTGTGCGACGACCGCTCGACACGCCCGCCGGCCGCGTCGGCGGACAATCTCATTAGGACCCTCATTTGGGATTCAATTTTTGAAATTTGTGATTTCAGGTATTCACCTGCCTATCATCTTTGACTTCGAGCAGACATCATCTGAAGTGGTGTTTGAGAAGGATCGGATTCGTATCTCAGCTGACTACTGCTATGGAGATCTTTGTCGGAAAGCAACAGTGGCTGAAAATTCTGATAATGCCATTGATTTTTATGACGTTGTTCAAGGCTAGAGACCTCACGACCCCCCTCACACCTGATCACGACCCCTCAGGAGACGTTGTACGAACACTCAGCGACCTCTCATCTCGACGATTTGATCATTCCCTAGGCATCGCCTCCCTCTTTCTCCTCGAACACGACCCGTGGGATCTCCTTTATCCCACTAAGGAGGAGATTTTCACCCATCTTACGGCTCTGGTTTTGGAAACCTACCCCAACGAAGGGCACGCACGTATGAAGCGTCGGTTATGGTTTTGCAGCCGAGCGGCGCGGCGAAGTGCATTTCTGAAATAACGATTGTGCCTCGCCCCGTGATCAATGTTTTGAGATCGCCCTTCGCCTCGCCGTCTGGCGGCGACAGTATAAACGACCCGTAACACGTCGTGCCGTATTCCACGCCTGCGCTCAATGACGAAAACTGTTTCGCCCAGTGCTCTAGCGTTATCGCGCTGACCGCGCGACACTTCGCGACGTCGCGGTAGCTTCCCTAAACCAGTTCCTCACCCCTTTCACACCTAATCCCTCACTGCGGGTAGCGCTGTTATCACTGCGACTGGCTGTCATTTTCGTGCTCCATGGCGAACTCACTTGAAGTTGTGTGTCGATAAATGTATATATGTATGTATGTACGTATGTACGTGTATATATAAAGGTATACATAACCCCATGCATGCATATATATGTATATACATATATTGCATGTCTGTATATTAGTTTGTAAACTTTTTAATTATTGCTGTATCACTGTTGCCAATTTTGTTTATAGTTTTTTTTCGGTTAAAGACACGTGTTTTTCTTCTTTCTTTTCCGTCTTTCCTTGTAAATGAATATATTCTAGACATTTATTTGTAATGAATATTGAATGTTTCATGTCGGTATTGATTAATTGTTGAAAACATAAAAATATTTACGAGGAGAGTTTACGAGAAATGGTCACCGTCGTGATGGCCTACATAGCTGCGGATAAGCGAGCGGTCGCGTTGCGGCGCGCATCATATAATTCTCTAGTTAGAGAGTGGTTAAAGTAGCCAAACGACACAATTATTTGTAGAATACTATTCAATCAATGTGTGCCGCTACGCATCCGCTCGCGCTGTCCGCAAAAAGGCTAGCACCCTCGGCAAGACTGCATAGATTTATGGTACGATCTTTGTCCAGGTCAATTTCGCCTCGCCGCCTAAAGGCACAGGACACCCAAAAATTTGTTTTTCGTTTCACGCATATCTTGGAGACAATCACACGCTGGTCACAACAGAATCTTTGAAACATGAATATGGCTCTTTCAAAGTGAGAAGTGAAAATGAAAGAAGCGACTAAATTTATTCGATCCGCCCACCCGGTATCGAGTTCAAAAATCAAGAAAGGGGCGTGGCTCGCGGTGGTATATGAGAAGGTCGGGCCTGTGGTGATCGCTTGTGGCTCGCTTATTTGGAAGAATTGTGATCTGGGACTTGCCACGCGTTGAACAGGTGGGGTCGAATACACAATACATGGAAATCTCAAAATTAGTGTGCGAGAATTTATTGTGCTTTCGAAGACAACTAAAACAGTTTTTAATTCTTTTTCTTGGGTTCAAGGAAGCAGGAGTATGGGGTGGAATTACCTCTTCCGCTGACCGATCGGCAGAAGTTTGTCTACCATACAAGAAGTTGTCGATTGACCGACTTAGGGAATAATCCCGCCTCACACTCCTATCTACACCTTTACCGTCGGTAGACCATTTTCTTTGCTTGTTCGATCACTTATAAACTTGACAAAAAATTTGCTCTTTTGATTGTTATTTATTTGTTTCTAAAGTGCGTCGCTTAAATTATCCCATTTTTGTTCATTACTTTTTTGATGCATATTTATAATTTTTTATAGCTTTCGAATCGCCTATATTTTGTTGTTTCAATTCCTATTTATTAATCATAATCAATCAAATATTTGGCTTTTCATCAAACACTATTTGTTTGTTTTTTTTTTCGCCTACTGAATATTTTATTACGTACTTGTTTATTAGCTACTTATTTCTTGAATCTTTATCATACTTATTTATATACTCATTTGTTTATTTAATAGATCATTCGCTTTTAAGGTACTACATAGTTTTCGCGGAAATTTAGATATGAGACTCCGTTTCATACGATAGCCGAGGCATTGACGTTGTCGATGAAGTCATCAGAATTGCATTCGTCGACTTATTTATTCATTCATTTGTTCAAACCTTTGTCAAATTATGTTTATCTAAATAAATGTAAATTTATTTAATCACATTTCTAGAACATGTGTTTATCGTTTGTGTTACTCTGCTTGGAAGCCGCAACGCAGCTACTGTTCGCACGTATCCCTTTGATACTTTGCATTCTTTATTGTGAGTTGGAGCGAACCAGGTGGACATACTGTGCTTCTCAGAGCCAAATTCCGGACCGCAATTGCGTCTCGACAGGCCTTGCGGCCGCACGCGCTCGAGTCAGTCGGGTTTCCAGCGCCAAAGCCGACTCGATGTGGCTTTTTTACACAATTTTCTCCAATTTTTCTTGGTTTCCAGTTTTCAAAACCCACCTAGAGTCAGCAGATCGGCGGCTGCGGCGCTGGAAGTTTTTCGGACTCGGGTGCGTGCGGCCGCAAAGCGTGGCAAGACGCATTTGCGGACCGGAATTCGGCCCAGATAAGCACAGTATGTATATTAAAACATGCGTGCACCGAGTTCGCGCCAACGCACATTAGGGAGCCCAAAGTATCAGTGCGATCCGTGCCGACTGTACGTGGCACAGAAAAATTTCACAATAAATGAAATATCAACTTTTTGGATTTTACATATGAAAGTGATCAGAGAAAAGCATGACATGAATAAAATTTCAAATTTCATCGGATTGAAAACTAAAGTGACTGGTAAAGTTACAACAACAATGTAGACGGGATTAAAATTTCGAGGTAATTCAACAAAATTTTCTCGTGGCCAGTCGTCTTGAGCACTTTTTGTCCATGGCAATAAACATCTAGAGATCTGGATTAAAATTTGAAATTATCGTCACATTTCCGACAAAAACAAGTATTCCTCGCATTGGAACGCTGGAACCCTAGCCATAAAGTGGCCAAAATGACAGTGTTAAAAAATTCATTTGTAATTGTTATTCACATCGCTGACGTAACACGTATCTAAATGGTTCGTTAAAATGTTCATAAAACCCGCGCACCAAATGTTTTCCTTCTGCAAAACATGTTTTGTTACTCTCTGCACCAGCCAGCCTCTTCCATTGCCGTGATCCTCTCCGGCTTGTCATTCTTCTGCTATTCAATTGTCCTGCTATTGTGTTCTGCCCCAGAATGGATGCTGCCGATGACACCTCGGAGCAGGTAATGCTTAAGGTTGTTCTCAGCAATAGTTCTTGAAGCTGTTTTCTGCACGGAATGGATGTTAAATGTCCTTTATCCTAAAGGTTTCCGACCTTGGGCCCTTCGTCAGGCGTCCATGAAGTGGTGTGATTACATATATCACAAACACAACATGAGTTTAAGCACGGAAAGCCCATCAAATGCACATGTGGAGAGAAGAAATAGGATAAGGGAGCTCTAACCAGTGAATGTTCGACTCTTGGCATGTTGTGGCAAAAATCGCGGCAGTATCCCGGCATAACCGTATTTTGCCCGGTCGAGGCACTGGGATCTCGGCAGAATCTGGACAATGCTGAGATTCTACAGGGAAACTGCAGAGAACCTGTCGCTTCGGCTCCGGTTCCACACCGAGGCGGAAGGTTTCCAACATGGCAGGTTCTCGGTAGAATCCAGACAGCTGTTTTCAGAGTAAGCACAATCTTCGGAGACTATCACCCAACTTTTCGTTTAGTTCTACCATGGTACCTGTTTATAAAGTTGGTTGATCGATTTTATTAGGTCACTGCTCGTTTTTAACCTATTCCATACAATCGGCTTAGTCTGAGAAAATTATTCAAAATCGAGATTTCCCATTGAATCTAGAGCAGACCACTGATTATCTCAGGAAACGTGCGAAAACCGCAGGAAAAATGGTCTTCTTCACGTTGTTCTAGCCATTTAAGCCAATCAACTAATCACGAAAGTGTGTCAATCGTCCATGTTTTTTGCCATCGCCTGCGCTTTCTTCACCGCCCGCGATGAAAATCTTCTCCGAGCAGCGCCGCTAAGGAGTCGTTCATATTCCCGCCGCCGAGCGTCGCGGCAAAGTGCAATCCTGTGATACTTTGCTTGTCGGGGCCGAATTCCGGTCCGCAGTAGCGTCTCGACACGCTTTGCAGGCGCACGCTCTCGAATCGAGAGTTTCCAGCGCGGCAGCCGCCGATATGTTGACTCTAGGTGGGTTTTGGATACTGGAACCTAGAAATACTTTAAGAAAATTGTATAAAAAAAGCCACCTCGAGTCCGCTTTGGCGCTGGAAACTCGACCGACTCGGACGCGAGCGGTCGCTAAGCGTCCCGAGACGCAATTGCTGACCGAAATTTAGCCTAGAGAAGCACAGAACGTATAAATGGTGCAGCGCCGCATGGTCAATATTACAGAGATGCACTGTGCCGGGCCGCTCGGCGGAGAAGTTTAAACGACTCCTATGGCCAGGTTTGTGCTTTCATCGAGAAACGACTTTATGGCATGCTTTAAATACGGATTGAAGTGCAACGCGATATCGATTGATGCTCACCAATGTCATGATTATGCTGCGAATACAGTAATTCCCTACTAAGAGGACGTTTTTTTCCAGAAGTAATGGTTCGTACTCCACGAAACCTCTTCACTTGATTCACCTACTCCAAGTAAATCTATCTAACCCAGATTGGGAGAGGCAAAATGTGACCGAACGCTGCCGTAAAGTACGGATTAAATTCCAGAAAAAAAGCTACCGTCTGTGCAGAAACCATTTGATCGAAAGGAGTGCATAATATCTGTGCATGTGCCATGGAAACTGACTGAAATGAGAATTGGCCTATCGATTTCTGATTATATCACCCCCTATCGCTGCTCCTTTTTTTCCCGGTGTTGAAGTCTCTTTGCATTCCACTCCCTTTGGACGAAAATTTTTCCTTTTCTATTATCATCGTTTCTTAGAAATACTCTTCTGGATTAGGACACAGTTCCTTGGAAAGTTTCGAATTGGAATACTAGCTCAGGCCAGACCATTACGGGAAAATTCTGAAAGAATACGAAAAAAATCTGTGAGATTACGAGACGATGTTGCCCTCCACTGATAGATTTCTCCCGTATTCTGACAGAATTCATTGGTGATCTGACAGAATTTTCGAGTAATCTGGCAGAATACTCCCGTATACGAACTGGAGAATACAAGAAAATTCTGCCAGATTACGAGAATTTCTGTCAGATTACGAGAAGTATCTGCCAGATTACCAGACGATGTTGCCCTCCTCTGACAGAATTTTCCCGTATTCTGTCAGATTTCTCTCGCGATCTGGCAGACTTTTCTAGTTATCTGGCAGAATTCTCCACTACTCACATAGGCTGAAACATATTAAGTAGACCCCAGAAAATTTCTATTTTGCCAGACATTCTTCCGATGAAAGTGTCACGATAGGCCCAAAATGGAGCTCAAGATTTCCGAAACTTTTAGATATGTACTCAATATTGTTGGAATTTCGCAGTAATTCCGCCTGAGAAATCCCGCCTTTTTTTCTCCGCCGAAACTCTTTGGTAATCTAGTATAACGTACTTTCTGTACTTTCTTCGATCAGTACTGCTCGCATCCGGCTATTTTATCGCGAGAGTGGAGCACACATGTTACTGCTTTTAGATCACGAGCTGCCTTATTCTCAATTCGAGTAATGCCATTGAAGTGAAGCTGTTTCTGTTTTCATATAATCATCAGCTTGCACATACTTCATTTCCTCCTCTTACAAGAGAACAATCTCTGGTTGCAGTGGCCATTTTGGATAAAATGAACTTTTCAATAAGGATTTTCGGACGTAGAGTATGAATTCACCCTCCTCGGCTGCCTAGTGTCACCCTGAAGCAAGGCGACAAAGGTCCTGTTTTCAGCTCAGAATTGCCCCCTGGTGGGAAGTAGAGTATATCGCAATAATAATTTTTTTTTTGAAAAAAAAAACGAATAACTCAAAAAATTTACTCTTTCGAATAATCGAATAAACGAATTATTCGGAACATTGACTTCTCCGAATAGTCGAATGAACGAATTATTCAAAACATTGAGTTTTCAGAATAGTCAAATAAACAAAATATTCGAAAAATTAACTTCCGAATATACGAGTTATTCGAATCATTCGAATAAGAATTATTCGAATATGTCGCCGCACTACCAACTTTTTTTGACATTTTTTGTACAGTATTGTATAGATCAGAGGCGCCCTCTCGGATTTCAGAATAGAAGCCATTTTCAAGAATGCAAACACAAAGAAGGCCACACACCTCACAGGTTCTTCCGGATCCTGAAGGAAATCATGTTCTACTCTTGCGGTCTTGAGTTAGATACGAGTGCACGCCATTATGAAATTGATGGTATAGAAGAATAAAAAAAAATGAGTGTTAAATTGGAGGCTGAATGAAATTAAATGTTAAAGGCAGGGTTCACGATGTAAAAGTTGCCCGTTTTTTGGCTAAAACGTAAGCATTAGGTTCCCTGCGAAGAGTAAGAACAGAAGTGCGACGGAAAATGGTGAGGAAGTTTTGTCCGTGGGGTTTATCCTGGGCGCTGAACACGACTATGAGGTCCGTTGAAAATTTTTAGAAAGACCACTGCACGTTTTGGAAGGTACAAAAAGTACAAAAAACGACTGTCTTAAAGGCATCTTGCGCGCTGGATATCACTTTCAATTTTCTGTGTACATCCAAACAGTTTGGGCTAGCTGGCAGCACCCTGTGAAACCAGAAGCTCTGAAAATGCGCCCTGTAAAAGCTAGGGCCCCTGAAAACAGCTGTGAGGTCGATCGTCCAGCACTTCTGGGTCGATCATGTAGCCTTTTTTTCACGAAATGTTGATGCGACCGTCAAACAACAAAAAACAACTGTAGCACTAACTTCACTAGCAGGAAAACTTCAAAAATGACGATGTCCAGGTCTCTGAATGCCGAAAAACTTCAAAAAGAATTTTGCCGCAAAATTCAAATTCACATTTGCGTTTTGCTCGGGAAGGTTTTCCCTCAGAAATGAAGGGTTTTCAAGGGTTCTTCCGGCATTTCCATTCACTAGAGGAGCCAAGCTTCACAAAAACGTAGGAAAATAATTTATGATTTTCTGCGCGTAAGTAACCTTCCTCTTGAAACAACTAGATTGGGGCGGAATACTACACAGTTTCGCACAGATGCCATAGCGATACCAGCGATCATAGAACTCTTTTCCGCAGATGCAGATGATAGACTGACATTCGTGTTGAGCACTCCGAAAGACCCCTAGGGCAAATTTTAAGTCAAATCTGGAATATTTTTCTTCAACGCTTCCTGTACACCGTAATTGATATAGTTGAACGCTGAATCGAAAATCCGGGTAAGTCCAAAATGCTATAAGTCAAAGAAGGCTCGGAAAATGTGCTTTCACCCAAAGTCTGCCTAAGGAGGTTGTTTCGGGTGCTGAGCACGATTATAGGATCCGTTTCAGGATTTTCTTAGAATTAATGCGCTTTTTGGAGGGACAGTATGTACGAAAACCAGTGAAAAAAACGTTTATAACTTTTCTGAGTGTGACTCTAGGCAGCTGCGAAGGGTATTCGAACTCTAAGTCAAAAAATGATTTCAGAAAAGTGCATTTTTATCGGAATGGCCAGTTTGGCTAATAGTAGATTCCTTGTCAGTGAGTGGAGGGCATTGCATGCTTGATAAGTCTTTTCGACTTTCCTCGGAAAACGTGTATTTCCTTCTGGTAATCCCATCGACCGCAGGTCGAACATGACCAATTTCCGCTATAATGATAGTATAATCAGTTTTTAATGAGGGATTTTGAAGTGGAATTATGGAATTGTAAAAAATAATTGCGAGAACTTTGGATGGTTGAACTTATTGTTTCACAGCACTAATGTATAGGACTCGTTGAGAGCAATTAAAACACTACTTCAAATTCGAAATCAGGCAAGACTCTGCATGCACTCAACCCTTCGGATACTTTGTTATGATTTTAATTGAAAAATAGTGAAAAAAAATTCTTCGTTAAATTAAACAAAGAAAACATGAAAAATTAAAAAAGCCCAATCACATGAGAAATTGGAGATTACAATGGGAATAGCAATTTTTGTCGGGAACATATAGTTTGACGGGGAAAAATGTCGTCGATGTGTCAGCTGGCTGGGGACATTGATTTCGCTTCGACCAAGAATGATTTGGTGGTCATGCCTAGCAGATCACAACCTGATGGTGTAAGGAAAATCATCTTGAATATGGGGTTTTAAGCATTATGGAGCTGTGATAGAAGTGAGGTACGAAATATGTGTGCACTTGACGACTCTCCGTACTGATGCAAAGCATGCTACGAATTTTTCATGTGTTTGAAATTTCTTGGCACTACCATGCGCATTATGAATGAGAAACGCTACTAGATTCACATTAGAAAAAAAAACAGAGTTGAACTTCGACTTGGATTGGGCTCTACCAAACTTTGCAGAACCGTGAGGTCTGAAGTGAGCACTGAGGAATTTCATTTTTACCAGTGTAGCGGTCAAAAGCACAAAGAAGCAACGTGCTCCTCGCTTCGTGGGACGCGCTCCCAAGGAAGGTTTGAGTGTGACCTGAGAGAAGCAAATTTGCTCATGGAAACGCAACCACGCCCACTTTTGTGAGCGTAGCCAAACGAGCGCTCGTGATTGCATGCGTATGCTTGTATCCGCATGTGTTTTTGTGTGTAGACACGGGTTTGCGTGCGTATATTCGAGAACACGTGAAAGCGCAAGTGCGCGCGGGTTTACGTGTATGCGCGCGCATGTGTCGGTGAATTTGGTCGTGCTCGCGTGCGCATGAGGCGCTAGTCGTACTTATTAACGCCAGCCCGTCGCGCGCGGGCGTGGCGTTGGTGTATGAAACTTCCTACGCGCGTCACGCGCTTGCGGAGACTAATAATACTCTAGCGACGACACTGTGGGGGAGCGGGCCCTAACTTTTCCGAACAAGCAAAATCTACACGCGTTTACCCCATAATGGTAGCATAGGATAGCACTTGAATTATTATTACGAAAAAGAATGAAATTGATGATGGGTTAATAAATAAAAGATGAAGAATTCGTTACTGCCGTCACCACCATTGCGAAACGGTTCTCACGCACGTGCTTCGTGGGCGTAGCGTCAGGTCATTCATGCTTCAACGCCACGCCCGCGTACGACGGGCCTGTATTGAGGAGTACGAATAGTGCTTAAGTGTGGAAGAGAAGGAAGCGTACTTGCTTGTGCGTGAGTCTGCCTCACAACGAGGGGCATGAATCACTGAGACACTTTCTCGACCCCTTTGCTTCAGGATTTCCTATGGTTATGTTCGCGCTTTGCACTTACTTATGAAGCTCGAAACTGTCTACCTTTCGAACTGCCATTCTTACTAACCCCCAAACCTCCCATTCGAAAGTTGAGGCCGAATTTTCTAGTCCGACAGAATTCGCAATTTTTCTGACAGATTACGGAAGGAGTCCGATAAATTTCAGAAGAATATTGCGGTAACTCTCTGGTAATCTGGCAGAATATGTCAACACCAGAGATCAAAGTGACTTTTCTAGCGAAATTTCCGTAATCGGGCAGTAATTGCAGATTTACCAGCGATTGCTCCGAAAACTCTGGTAAATTTCTGGTACTACCACGGCCTGAGAGATAGAGTGTTGTAGATATACATGTGTGTACATATATATCTATAAGCTACATGTTATGTTTTTGAGAAATGTTTCTTTTACCTATCTGGTATCGAAGAAGGTTCTAAATTTATGCTTCATACCGTGCAGGAGTTAGTGATTAAAAAATCATACGTACAGATTATAAAGTTCGTTAAGTCTCGCCGAACACTGTTCGCCGCCGAAAATTCAAAAATTTCATCCTAATAAACGACTCAGATTTTGAATGTTAGGGAACACTAATTTTGAAGCTCAAAGCGGTGTTAGGCCTCTGTCATAGTCGACTGATCGGCTGTAGCCAGCCCGGTCGATAAGGATCTACAGTCGGCACGGATCGATGTGATACTATGCGTTCCCTACTATGTGTTGTCGCAATCTCGGTGCGCATATGTTATGGCATACGTGCACCGAGTTCGCGTCAACACACCATAAGGAACGCAAAGTACCAGTACGATCCGTGCCGACCGCTCGTCATGCAAATTAGGTGTAAAATCCACTCGTTGTGGCCGGACTGAGCACTCCTGAGCCGTCTGTGGCCGTTTCCGTTGATACGCATGTAATACATTGCTCACTCAGATTGAAAAACTTCTTTACATATGTGGCCGGCTTAAGCTTGTCCGGTCGGACCTGATTCAGATGTGGCCGTCCTGGTCGATATACGTGCAATGCATGGTTCACTTAGGTGGAAATCCCCTCTCTTCTCCAGTTGTGGCCGTCCTGACTCTGAGAGAAATTGCCGCTGCGGCTCTGCGACAGTGCCGCTTCGGAGCCTACAGGCACCGAAGCGGCACTCTAGCGGAGCCGCGCCGGCACTACGGCGAAGCTGCGGCGGAACTACCACAGGGCCGTAGCGGCGATGCGGCAGTGCAGCTTCGGCTCCGCTATAGTGCCGCAGCGGCTCCGGGAGAGTATCTGATATGAAATTATTTAAGAATGATAATACAACTAGGGGGCCTAAGAACAAAAATGCGCACCTGCGATCGTTACGTCCTCTGTCTAATAGGTACAGAGGTTACCGCCGCTTTGCGCCCAAGGAAATACGAAATGGATCTCAATATTGGATAATTGAACCGGCGACAATTTCGTTTTACCACACAGGATAGTAAATCGTACTCTACACGAGTTCCCCGCTGCATCCTCGCGGAGCCGGCGCGGTTCTAACGCACAGCCGCTGCGGTACTATCGCGGCGATGTTGAGGCTCAAGACATGGCAACAAAATCGCTTGATCACGGAGCCGCCGCGTTACCATCGTGGCACAGTCGAGGGTCGCGGTACTCTCCCGGCACTGACGCGGCAAATTTTCTCAGAGTAGCCGATCGCAGTACGTTTAAGTAGGTCGTTTTGAGAGAGGATATGCGGTCGCAATACATCATCAGCTGGCATACAACCGACCAACAGAGACGGTGCTTGTCGGCGTGGGGGAGAGTTACTAGGGACGGCTGAGGACGGCAAGGTCCGGGCTTCGGCCGATTATGACTGGGGAATGAATGATCATATTTGCTAAGAGATGAGTATTTCGAATTGATTTTTTGTCACCCGTAAATGCTTCACTCCTCACGCTGCGCCAGCGCTTTGTTTCCTGAGAAGTATGCTTGCAGGTGAATTTGTGTTGAGAGCTCATATATTGATCGCGATACTGGTCTGAAAATGGAAACTGATTTGCTCGTACCCCGAACCTCGGAAAAACCATGTTTTTGTAGCTGTATGTGTGTGAGAGTTCATAAATAATCCGGGCTCGAAATATCCCGAATTCCAAAAAAGGTGTTTCACGCTCCACGAAAAGGGAAGGTACCCATCAGAGAATTTTTGTAGGCGTTTGAAAAATTTCTCCCGCACCCGGCTCAAAACTTGTAACTGGGGTTACTAAGAGCGGTAAACACTAAAACGCGGCAGGGTTGGGTGTGCGTCCCGGATAACCTTAGGAGGATGAGTATTGAACGGTGCGAAGAGGGCAAAGGACGGGAGTGTCTAAACGGAGCCGCTAGAAAGAAAAACGATGTGTTTCTCATTCTAAATTTCAGAAAAAGTTCACAGGCAAGTATTCTATAGATCTTGCATTTCCTCTCTCTTGCTTTTTTGATGTGAGTACTTGACAGAATACAACTCCTCAAAATATCAGAAGGTAAATGCTGCAATAATTATTGATTCCTGTCAAATGATTTTATGAAAAGCTCTTGAAAGGATTATTCATTCTATGTTCGTCTTTTCGATAAGGAAATACACAGTCAGTTTTGTTTCGGAAACAAGTTGGAGTCGAAGTGATGCCATGTTCATCCAGTGCCAGAAAACGCACAGAAGCGAGCTAAAATGGCTAACTACTGGGTGTACGCCAACCACGAATGTGCGGCAAACGATTTTGAAACATCGGCAAACGGAAATCGACAAAATTTGTCCAAAATTGGCCGGCAATCGGCAATCGACAAACGGCAAAAAAAAACTTGTACAAGAACAATACAAATGTTCTAAAAGTACCGGTTAAAAATAGTTTGTTCTCAGGCTTGTTTCGTATTTCAATAACCAGACAAGAAATGGTGTTTCAATGATACCACAAGAAGTTGAACCACTAACGTTCGTACAATACCTGACATAAAAAACACACCGGAATGAGCATTCTATTGAACACTGGTAATAAAAATGTTGTGGTAGAAGAATAGTAATTTTTCGAGGTTCTCGAATGTCAACCTTTCTCGAAATATGTAGTAGTCATTCATTTGCTTCGTGTTTCAATTCCATTCACGAAATTCAAAGTATCGCGCAATCCAAGTTAAGAGGGTGAGCACTTGAAATTCATTCAAAGAGAAGAAGACATCACTGTGCTCCTACTTTAGTTTATTATTTTCTAACGAGCGTGGCAGCCGCGCTGCTTCTCTGGTAGAAATTGCAGCGGCGGATCCGCGATAAAGCCACAACGGTTCCTACAGGCACCACAGCTGCTCCGCGAAGGTGCCGCTGCGGCTCTGGATTGGTGGCTGCGCCTTTACAAACTGAGGGTAATTCGTATGAAATTAATTATGAGTCATTGTACAGCTGGGAGAGGCCTACGAACAAAATGCGCACCTACGGTTGTTAGTTCCTCTGTCTAATAGGAACAGAGGGTATCCCCGTTACTGCGGGCAAGGAGATACGGGACGTGGGTAATGAAACTTGGGTGATTGAACAGGCGAAACTACACAGGACAGTGCATAGTAGTCGACGCGGGCTCGCTGATGCATCCTCGCGGAGCCGGTGTGGTTCTAACGCGGTACCGCTGCGGTACTATCGTGGCAATGTCGTGGCGTTGTCGAGGCTCAAAGCACGGCAACAGAATCGTATCGGCACAGTGATGATTGCGGAGCCGCTGCTATACTAACTCTCGCAGCACAGTTGAGGGTCGCCTTACTATCCTGGCACAGCCGAGGCAAACTTTCTCAGAGTTTGCGGCGTACTCTTTGGCGTGCCTCACGGTGTGTTTAGTAGTTGACCTTATTTAGACAAAAGATAACTATGTACGTGGACAAATGCAAATCAAATGCACGTTTTCGGACAGTTTTGGAAGCGTTCCTGAAAAACTGCTCCATCTTTGGCATCTCTCCCCCTCCAACATTTCAAAATTCTTCCTAACTGCGCGCAGACTATTCAAATACAATTGAGCAGTTTTTCAAGCTTTCAAAAAATACGACTCCTGAAAAACCACGATTACCTCAAACCTCCTCCTTCCCAAACTGTACGCCACCCCTTGTTCCCAACTGATCACCCCCGCCTCCGTGCATCCAGTTTATAGTCAAGCAGCGAATTTAATCAAAACGGATGTTCCCCACACCGTTTACACCCTCTCCCACTTTTTCAGCTCAGAAATCTAACTTTCAACTTGGTTGCATGTTTTTCGGCGCAAGTGTGAGCATAGCAGACGGCAAAAAGCATAAGCCCACAAACTGCCAGTGAAGTCCAACATCCTCTACACGACGCTTTGAAATAATATTTGGAAGAAATTGAGCCATTCAGCGTTTTTCTGAACCCTTGTGCCCTCTCCTGGAAATGTTCAGAATGGTAATTCTTGTCCCGAAGAGCCCTACGGTAATTGCTCAAGCCCCAACAAGTAGGGGGTGGGGAATTCGGTGCTCTTCCAGACAAGAGGGCCCAGACGAGCGTGACACTACAGTACTAGCAATTGCTTTGAAGTGACCGCAAGGCAGATTACATCAACTGGCTTGAAGTTTTAAAGTACGTATAGTCTGTCCCTCTGCTTTCGAGCTGGCGTTTGTTATCTATTGCGCACTTTTTGCCGAATTTTGTCGAAAAGTGAGAAGAAAAACGGCAAACGACAAACGACAAAAATCGTCCAAAAATGGTCGGCAAACGGCAGTCGGCAAACGGCAATTGCTGCACATCCCTGACGCCAACCCACCCCCAACAAGATTTTCATAAATGCTCGTTTCGCCGTCTTTTATTTTATTTATTTATTTATTTATTTATTCAAAGGTACGTCGTAAACGACGCGACAAAACGTCGAATGAACAGATCTGGTGTACAAATTCAACATACGAAACGAAAAGAAATCAGATACAATGTACCCAAGTTTCGCGCAGTGGGGAGTTTGCGATGCTATTCCTAGCGATAACCTTTTCAACAGGGGAGGTTAATCCGTAATAAATTAGCATCAAAACAATGGATCGATAGCTTGTCCGGTATTCAAATATGAAAAGCGCATTACTGCGCTAACCGTTGCGGTCATATAAGGAGCCCTACCCACCTGTGTTCCTAGGAGATAGTTCAATTCTCCCACCATGGACAGGTATCTGGGCTGAATACTTTATAGTGGGGCAAGTGGTGAATGGGTAAGTCAGCCCTACTAACATGGGTTCCTAGGAGATCGCTCAATCTTCCTACCATTGTAAGGTATCTGGGCTGAGTTCTTGTGTTTTTCCAGTGCAGCTATTTTACTCCTAAAGTAGTGGCTAACTTTCCACCTGGCATTTGGCAATTAGTCGGAATAAATATTTCCGTGTTTTATTACTATGCTTAAGACAATCGTATGAAAGCAAGAAAAAAAAACAATGATGAAATACATCACAAAACAAAGCATACAATTTTCAACGAGTAAGAATAAGTAGGCAGAGAGGCAAGTAGTAGTCTAGTAGGCAAAGATGTGATTCGTGGAAACGACTTGCCAAATGGTTTCACTTCCTTACACCCCTCCCACTTCTGTGTTTGTTATGCATCCTATTCATTGCTTAAGTATACAAATGAGGCTCACTCACATACTTGTGTATGCTTCTTCATTTCTTAATAAAGTCGTAGAATGGACAGGCGATGGGAGAGTTGGAAACGACGGCTTTGGCAATGCGCCAGCCAGACGCGCCGCGCGCAGCCGATGCCCGCCGCCCAATCAGCTGCAGCCGAGGAGTGTAGCAAGCGTTTATATGGAAAACCTCTCTTTCCGCGGGAAGTGGGGCGCTGTGCCACGCCCACAAAATTGGGGCCGCGCGAAGTCGACTAGCCCGACATGGCCGGCGGGAAGTGGGCTGTTTTTATCTGAGTCGACACCTCCCTAGATGATTGGTGATCGACTGCGGTCATGCACATAGATCACCGCTTGTTGGAGCGTGCAATGCAACGAGCAATACAACTTTTGAGACACTTAAAACAGGTTTTTGGTTTTAGCAAAGCCGTAGATATTACGGGATACGTGAATCTATCACACTGATGAAGGAATTCACCAATTTTTTAATGAACCTTCGCGTGGGCACAAATCCAACCTGAGTGTAAAACATTCTTCAAATTTAAAGGGTTGAACTCTGTGGTCCTAGCGCGATTACATTCGAGCTGCGTGCTGCAACAGTCGGACCAGGATTTCGTTTTCAATTTTAGAAAGCGATTTCGTAAAAATCACAGAAGGATGAAAAAGCACATTCAAACAATTTCCTAGATAGGCGAGAACAAACTTTTTTGGTTCAAATCAACAAAAAAGGAAAGATTTCTGTTTCTGCGATCGTTCAGACGAACGAACAAAGCTACAAACGGAATCAGAAAATCTCATTCGTCTACGGGTGTAGCAGGCGATGAAAATGGTTAGGGTAGGCTTCACACAAGAATCGAAAGAAGAAAGATTGTGGCAGAAAGTGAAAGCAATACTATTTGCAATGAAATCAAAAAGTATAATAAAATCCGTCGATGAATGGTGAGGAAAATGAATACGCAGGAGTCTCAAGTTATTACGATCCTGGTATTGTTTTCCGATAGGTGGAAAGAATTCATTCGAAAAGGGTAAAATCAAAATAATCTCCTAATTATATGTTATACATATGACTATATAGAAAACGAGTTTTCGATTGCGCTGGACTAGCCACTTCATTAAATACACCTCGAGTGAATAATTTTAACTGCGTCATTCCTCTATCGTTTTTACGTTCAACGTAGTTACTATAACATTAGGTACTACATAGTCTGAATCTCTGCGGGGGCCAGATTCACAATGCTGTGTTTGCTATGTGAGCTACCCTCTATAAAACGTCGAAATTCACATCGCTCGAGGCGCGAGCGGCCCGCGCGACGCCTCGGCCTTCGTCTGCCCTACGCTCTCTCACTGTCTCTGACCTCCGCTCCACACCAGCACGTGCAGAAACCAAGTTTTTTTTGCCGTCTTATAGCCCGTAGCTCATCACCGGCTGACAGCGCAGTCTTGGTGCAACGCCAGTGATCGTCGCTATGGCTCTACATAGCACTGCGGGTTCAATTCCTCATGACGATGCGTGTATGGTCCCGGTTTCAATCAGTTCATTCTGCGAGTTTGGAACGCTAACTCGCAACATTAAACTCGTAGTTTCGCAAGGATTACTACCGTCCCAGCTCCCTTTGCAATGCATTCCGACGGGCATAGCCTACTCGACCTCAATTGTGCAGCAGGGCTGTGCGGAACTCTTTTTCAAGATATTTGGCGATGGAAACGGAAGAAAAATGTCTGCAAAACACCGGAAACGGAAATTCGGAAACGGAGCAGACCATCAGAACATAAACTAATACTTATTCTAAGCAAAGTCACTATGAGGCATTCAACGATTTCGAAGTCTCGCTTCTGGATGTCCGAAAAGGCAACCTCTGAAAATTCTTATTATGTGCAGCCGCTCTTCAGGGGGGGGGGCAGTTAATGCCGTATGCCGACATAATCAGCGAATACTTTCTCTTCTTTCAAGCCATATTTGTCTATTAGAGTGGATATCAAATGACTGAATTTAAAAAATTTAAAAAAAATCCACGGTGACATTGGAAAATTCTCTCATGATCTGCCTCAAACGAGCCTCGACGCTGATCGTGGTCAAATCCACCTGTCTCCGCCGAGACTTCTTTCTGGAAGACAGGCTGCACGTGCAGAACAAAAACTAGCGATTTTAATGCTGTCGTGGCGGTAAACAAGAGAATAAGTGGAGTCAAGAAGAGATGCTCCACGAAATCATTGAATCTCAGAGAAAAAGCTACACATTTTCAAAAATTAAAAAAAAAGAACTCCTCAAAAGGAGATCGGATTCCTGCCACGCCCATTTCGTGTCATTATTTTTATAGGGTTCCAATCTCAGGCCCCCAAACTTCTTGAATGATCTCATCCAAGCTCAGACATTCGCTCGAACACAAGAGGTTGGATGTAATTTTTGGCGTCTCATGAAATCTTCGAGAATCCTTGCCTACACCCACTATCATAGATCGTGTTGCACTAATCTATTCTGGGCTCAAAAACTCGGAAACGGAAGCGGAACGGAACAGCTCAATGAGCACCGCAAATACGGAAACGGAATCGGAACAGTTCCGCACAGCCCTGCTTGTAGACAGGAAGTGTCCGCACTGCCTGTCAGCAAGATATTGATCACTCTCTGCCGCGTGAGATCGACGTAGCTGGCAGCCACAGCACTCTCCGTCTTCCTGCCAGGTGGCTAGGAATCTTCCTATCTACCCGCCAGGTGGCCAGGAACCTTAATGCCTACATGCCGAGTACCCAGGAGGTGCAACGTCGAAAGCTCGTCCAACAGCGGGTCGACTTTGTACCTTTGCAAGAGGCTCCCAACGCTTCATAAATACGGCCACTGGAAGGATTCGAAGAATGCCAGATTCTGGTTTTTCCAAGATCATTCCTTTCTCCTTCCCCCATCTCCAATTGAGAGTGTTTCTCCATACAGTTCTGAATGAAACTCTAGGCGTGTAATCCAAAGTGCGAGCGCAATGGCAAAAACGCTACTCATTGCTCACACGCAATTGATAGCGACCCCTTGGAAAAATCTGTACTAATAGCGAAACAGTTTTGGGATAGGGGCTCTCTACACACCGAGGGAGGAACTGTCCCGTTATCGCAGTTCGAAACGTCGGGTGGTTGCCATCGTGTATCAATACCACTGAGGAGGCGGGAGAAACGGTGGAGGGGGTAGGTTCCTGGTTGGGCGGAACACGGGGGAGCCCCGGCCCCGGCTGTTGCGTCCAATCAGAAACCTCGCTCCTCCCCGTTTCTCCCGCCTCCTCAGGGGTGTTGATACACGATCCCCACCACCCGAAACGTCACGCTACTTAACGAAGTGGTCCCGGGTGGAATTATCGCAGCGAAAGACGAGACAGCTCCCCCCTCGGCGAGTAGAGAGCTTCTATCCCACAATTTTCGTGAACACCTTGAAAACTCCTCTCTTGGGCATGATGGGGTGACCGCGGAATATATGACTGCGGACCACTTCAGCGGCCACGCCCGTCGCGTGCGCCGATCGAACGTCACACTTCGTGCTGGCGCACGCGAGGCCGGCAGGCTGCTGAGTGGTCCGCAGCAGTGATGTGCGTAATTACGACTAACGACTAACTAATTAAACGGCTAATGGGCTTTCTGGGTAATACGACTAACGGCTAACGAAAATAAAAATATTTTCGTAAGCAATCCCAAAATGCGTTAGAAAGCCAATATTCATTTAAATCGCGTTCCAACCCGAGCCTTACACCATGATTATGGCCGGGATCATACTACCAGCGACGCGACGCAATGTTTACCATCAATAGCGACCGAAAATCAATATGCTTGATACGCACTGTCGTCGTCGCTGGTCGCGGGCATTATGATCCCGGCCTATTACATGTTGCCCTGTTGGTTGTTTTAGGTAAATGGTACAAGCCTTCAGTATTTATTATTTCTACTGACACTGCTTCGCGGTTCTAGAACCCCCACATTAAAACCTCAACCGAACATTACGCAAGGTTAGGCATAGCGTTTATTCGACTTCGCGTCGGTCTCGCTACTTTATAGTAGACACACTGAACCGGTTCCGGCACTGACCGGCTGGCTCCAGCGGAGATTTCTGCACAGGACACTATCAAAGGTGATAATATGGAGCGGTGCCTGCAGGCCACAACTGCCCGACGACGGGGACTGTATCCGATGATTGGATTGTAAAGGGTGCCGTCTTTCGACTTTCAGTCATAAATTCGAGATATGGGGTTTACATAAAATAGTGCTGAGACCTCTCAGGGGTAAGATTTTACCTTGGGTGCTAACTTCTTCCGACTTTTCCCCATTATGGGAGCAAGCTCCTAACCACGCAAGCGCTCGGATCGCGACGCTGAGCAAAGAACAAATAGTGCAAAGTCGGGGCGATTCTCCGTGTTGCCACCACCAGGTAGATCTCAAATAACATCGTATAACGCAGAATGGCAAATTTTGCGCTGAAAAAAAAGCGGAGTCCAAGATTTCCTCGCTTTCCCATATCGTTTCTTTTCTTAGCGAAAAAAAATGACTAAAATCAATAAACACACACTCTCGAGTATTAGGCTTTCGTGCACATTTTATATTATATATATATATATATATATATATATATATATATATATATATATATATATACGTAGGTTTGCCGTTTGAAGTAGGTTCTCTAACAAGAAATGGTTTGTGTCTTCAATGGCCATGGATCTTTTGGAAAACATAAATGTTTTCCAAAAGAAAAAAAATCTATCGACTAACGAGGGTTTTGGCCGGTTCAACGGCTAACGACTAACGAATTACAAAATTTCTATTACGCAGATCCCTGGTCCGCAGCTTTATGTTCTGCAGTCACTCCCTCTATACCCCTTTCCTCTTTGCTGAGCTAAGTAAATGTCCTCTCCTAGGGATCTCTGATAAAATTAGGAATTCTCGCACAAGGGTTAGTGACACATGGCACTATGTCTACAACATCCCGTCCAGAACAGGGTTTTCAAAAACATCGGGATATGAGTACATCTTGCCTCAGTGAAAGGCTAATCAGTTTATTTTCCTTGCGCGGGTCTGGCTGATCTCGTTTCAAGGTGCAAGCCATGCGAGAGAATGAGTCGTATCTGTTCACACAGACTCCTTTTCCTCTACATTCTTCTTAATCCAGTCCAATTTACCCATTCTTTATCTTCAGAACTCTTAAATTCAAGTCTTTCTTCCAACAAAGTTGAGAAGTTGGCTGCTTTGCTGGCGATTCTTCACGCTGCACGACATACATATTCTGAAGCGTATGCGAAATTGCTCCATGACTTCTATGTCAGTGAAGGAGTGGTCCGCGTCAGCCTGCAGTAGCCTTTCTCTGATAGAAAATGCCGCTGCGGCTCCGCCATAAAGCCGCTTTGGGTTCTACAGTTACCGAAGCGACACTTTTGCCGTAGCGGCACCGCGATAGTGCTGCTGCGGCTCCGCGATCTGTGGTTGAGTCTATGCAAAAGTAGGTCCGACTACGAGCTACTCAGATGAAACTAATTATGAGTGATCATGCAACTGGGCGCACCTTCTAACGAAAATACGCGCCTACGGTTGCTACGTCCTCTAACTGATGGGACAGAGGTTATCCCATTTATGCGACTGAGGAAATACGTGTTGAACGTCAAACTTGGGTAATGGAACCGGCAAAACTCTCGTTTCACCGCACAGGACAGTGCATCGTAGTCGCCGCGGATTCGCTGGCAGGGTCAGGTGTGGCACAACGGGAGCGGAGGGCGGAGAGTGCGGCCCCCCGCCTCCCAGCGGGTGACCCGTCTCTGTGGCCCCCCGCCGCGAACAAGAACTCGGTTTTTTCTCATTCATTCTCTAGTTTGGTTTTTCGTTTTTTATTAGCAAAAAGTTTACCACTACTTTTTTGTTTGCCGGCTCGTTCTCTGTTGATTGAAGAGCTAGGGGTCTCGAACTCGGGCTGAGAGTAGTACTAGTGAAAAGCTAAAAGCTTCCCCCATATGGACAGAATCCATGTAAAAGTTTTTTCTCATAGCTGACAGCGCAAATTAGACGCTGAAAATGACACACTGATCTGCTCCTTCTCGGCTGACGTCAGGTGGCAAGTTGTTCTTCACAAAAAGTTGTCCCAGAAAATGTCGCGCAGTCCCCTCCAGGAGAGTTTACCGCAAGTTTTCCTCAATGGTATAGTAGCGGTTTTAGGGGTTCAAAACCCAGTGAGCAAATTCAGACATCCCTTGGGCTCGTTCTCGGCTCACTGAAGAGCTTGGGGCCTAAAACTCGGGGTGTGAGTGGTATAGTGAGAAGCTTCGAAACTAACCCCATATAGACAGGTTTTGCGAGAAAAAGCTTTTTTCTCTCATTATTACTATTACAAGTCCGAAGAAAAAACCGAGAAAAATTTTTTTCGGTACCAAAAAAGTAGGTCCTAAACTGTTGCAAATGTTCCAAAAATCATTTCTGTATAGGTGAGAAAACCATATTTTCCTTGACCTTCACCATCTCTGGACTCTGATCACCAGAGAAAGTGTTTTTCGTTACCAAAGAAGTAGGTTCCAAAAGGCTGCAAAAGCTTCAAAAATCATTTCTGCATAGGTAAGAGAACGACATTTTCCAAACTTGACCACCTCTGATAAATTTTTTGATCTCATCCTGGAAGAGTGAAGCATCTTCACACCTAACTTTGAAAATGAGATTTTGCGAGGAGCCCAACAGTAGGGTAGAAAACTGTTTCATTTTAGTCGCACATGTCACGCGTTTATGTCACACTCACATTATTTTCTACCCGTGAGGTGGAATACGTAAAAGTTCACGGAGAGTCACCATATGAAATCGTTTTATAAACCAAATTCAAGGGGTTTTCAGAGGTAAGCACCAGGGCTGTGCGTTATAACGTTAACGTGCTAACGCATTAACGGGTTAACGCGGTTTATTTTGGAAAATTAACGATTAACGCTTAACGAAAAAAGTCCTAAAATCACGTTAATTCGAGTTCGTTAATTATGGCATTGATTGATCTGTTTCAAAAAACTGGGGCCGTGCACGTCGCGTCGGCTTGCGGCGCGGTCAATTTTCGGTTGCTGTGAAATATATCACTGGTCTCATTGTGTTCCATTCCATTGTCTATCTATTTTGGGTATTTCTTCCCAAAATCGAAGAATTCGAATTCGGGGTCCAAAAAGGAAATGTGCGGCCTGATCTACCTCTCTACGGTTCAGTAAGCTATCAAGTGAGGGTTGGGAGCGGGGATTGATGGCCACGCACTTTCTAACAAGCGGCACACGCTCTGTATGGAGAGCACCACGCGTCGCACGTTCTACATGAAGCGCTACTGACTTTCTAGAACCCGACGCACTTATGTTTTTCACAACGTCCTGCTGACGCCATCTGAGCGCTCGTTACCTTTCTACGACATCCTGACGACGTCATCTGAAGCCCTGCATTCTTTCCATGACGTTCTGCTGACGTCGTCTAAAGCCGTACTTACTCTCAATGACATCATCTGAAGGCCTACCCATTTTCCACAGAGTTCTGACCGCCGCATCTGAAGCCACACCAATTTTCCACAATGTCCTGACGACGTCATCTGGAGCCCCAGCTATTTCCCACGAGGCCGTGCCTACGGCTTCTGAGACCCTACTGCTTTCCACGACGTCCTGCTGACGTCATTAGAAGGTGTATCTTATTTTTTCTGGGACCTCTGGTGATTGATTTTCGCTGTGGTCAAGTATTGTTTTGAAAATTTTCAACGCAGTGCAAAATTAACGTGTTACGGTTTTTCCTCGTAAATTAACGATTAACGCTTAACGAAAAAAAATTTTTTTTATTAACGCACACCCCTGGTAGGCACATTGCCTACCTTATGAATACCCATTTCACAATCGGTATTGGCTTTCTGGTTCCCACAACGATAGATCATTCAATTTTTTTTGCTTTTCGAAAAAAATACGTTCGCTTAGTGTACTAACTGTAGAAACGAAATGCCTACAGAAACATTAGAAAATCTTGTCCGAGGATACTTGATTTCTCCTGTTTGCACTTCTTGTTGTTGCTATTTATGCATATTGTATCACTCAAATACTTAAACAATCACATGGAAAGTGCATGGACATTTATACTCAACAGCAAGATTTTGAACGGAAATTTTCATTTGTATGTTCACATATGGGGGCCAAGAAAAAAAAAAGAAAATTGAGATGAAGGCAAATCCAATCTTGAAAATTCCGTAAAGAAATACGGGAAACAGAACATTCTTCTAAGCGGAGCAGACCATGATTTTTACTCGCACACAACCTAATTCTGCGGGCCCCCATGTGCGATCTGCTAAACTGCCCCCCCCCCCCTCCTTTCACACTGAGATCATCCCACTGCACGCTTGACCCTGCTGACCACAGTGAGTCCGGAAATGTCCTCTTTTATATCTTTCGGAAGCAAGGATCAATCTCATTCACCAAATTTCGGACTCATTCAGGGCGAAATCTTATTTGCTACTGCATATTGGAATGTAACAGAACTGCCCAGAAAACATGCTACAATTATTGGATTTTTTCTATATAGACGAGCAGCTTAAGTAAGTGTAGCATGCCCAGGAAATCAGCTTTTTTTGACAATTGTTTCTCTGTTGTTTACTTTGTGCATTTATTGTAAATAGTTTAATCTCAGTGGAAATTCCAATGAACTTCGATGCACATGCTGAAAAAACGAATGTTAGTGTACAAAATCTTTCAATTAGTTTGGTCATTTCCCACCTGAGATCAATGTTCAAAATGGTAGCACTCGTGCTTGGCGTACTTTATTACCTCTATTGACTGTACAGTTGTTCATCTAGTCCTACGTATAATGTCGAGGTCACTTTCTCGCTCAATATAAGATCTCGATGAAACGGGGATTTTTTTCCCGTTTGTCACTTATCTTAACGAATGCAATAGCTTTTCCATAACTTGCGTTTTTTTTCTGAATATTTTGTGCTGTAAATACTCTTAAAAACATTTGTATGAAGATGAAATATAGATACATTGTAGAAAGCCATGAAAAAGTCCTTTTCTGGAAAACCCTGAGAGTTTCAGGAAGTTGAAAAAAATGTGTCAATTTTTCGAGGATTTTGGTTGTCTAAAATTTCCCTTTCGGGAATTGTTGCTGTTCAAACGCGATTTTCGACCATTTCCACAATGCTACGATGAAATCGCCCCAAATTTTCTTAATAGGGACCATTTGGACTGGAATTACGGTATGTTACGATGGGTGGACGGTAGTTTTGTCGAAGTCTCAAATGTGGTTCAAACTTTGTCTGTGGGTTCTATTTGGAACGCCGAACACAAATTTGAGGTTGATCAGCCAATTTTTGAAATATTAAAGGCAGCGTTCACGATGATCATCCTCGTTGACTTTCCACACTGAAATGGTAGGCGAGAAGGATCTAAGGCTCCCAGTGTCGAAAGAAGGGTAGAAAACGAGCCAGGAGCTGCAGAATGACGGCTGCAAACAAGCGTTTTGGTGCCCACACACGCCCCGTGCCCCAGATCCTCCCCTTGAAAGGAACAAATAAAGACTCAGATAACAGGAATGATCAAGTCAAGGAAGTGTTGATAAGTGAGCTGTTTGCTTCATTGCCCTGTCAGGTATCATCCTTCTAGCGGTCAATTCCTCCACGCTCAAAAATCAAAGTAAACAAGAGAGGCCCTATTTTTGCTCAAAAACGCGTCTCTCGTGTCCTTTTTAAGCATGCCTTGCTATACACGGCACCAGACCTTCCGTAAACCGTGGAGATATCGGAAGTGAATTTTGTCGTGAACACTGCCTTGAAGGTAGGTTATGTCAGTCAAAAGGCATTATGTCTGCCGTAACGTGCTTAGCGCCCTAAGGCTTATGGTATACTTCTGTGACACACGGTCGCGTAGCGTCGCTGAGCACCTCCACAGTGACCGCTAGTTGATATTGCTGCCATGCACTGTCGCTGTCGCGCGTCGCGGGAAGTATGCGCTAAGTCTTAGGCCGGGACCATACTTCCCGAGATGCATATCAAGTGTATTCGCGCGTTGTTTGAAGTTACGAATATCTATTCCAATTTTTTTTCGTAATTTTGCGATTATTCGTTCAAATTGTATCGTGAATCAGGTTTCGAAATCAACTCGTTCATCTGAAAAAAAACTGGATTGGGATAAAAAAAAAGTGTATGAGGAATTTCAAAATCCCATCATTTGAATTTATTCGAAAACTAACGGCACTATATAGAGGTCGGAGTAATATCATGTTGGATGATTGAAAATAAGGTTTTCAAAGTTTTTGAATAACTGAATCCAGAGAATATTCACTTCGTCCACACCTTACTTGGTTGAATAATTCGAGCATCCTTCTGAAATTCTTCTGTGAATCAAAAGGGAGCCTCTATTGGATTCGAGTGAGGATGTGAAGGATTGTTTTTCCAATTTTTTTCAAAATTTTCCATATTACTGACTGGCTCCCCATTAACGAGAAACTATAATACTCTCACTCGAGTATTTTTTAAATCGATTTATTTGACTTTATTGAATTTTCAAATTCCTGTAATTTGTCTCCAAAATTAACCGAATTTTTGGATCACACGTCTCAATCTCGAATTATTCGAATGCATACTCCGCCAACGCGTAGCTAAATGCCTCGCACGGATTCCAGAGATGCCCAGGGTTTCGGAGGCATCTAGTCTGATTTTGACACGAGAATTTACGTAAATTACGGAAAGTTTAGCCTCAGTTGGTGAAATTTTAGCTACAGCGCCCGCATATTCTACGCAAATTCTCGCTCTGGCACCCGCATATTCCACGCTTATTCTCGCTGCAGCACTCGGTCGATCGACTCACCCAGTCGTGATCTGTACTAGAAAGACGATCCCCGCTGCGATCGATCGCATCGCCGTTTCTTCCCCACGGCCTGCAGCATCTCAGCGGCCAAAATTATCCCTTGCGTTGCAGTGAGCGACACGGTGTCACCCTCCACGACCACCCACAGAGTGTCAAGTTATTCGTGGGTTGACTGGGCCAGGACTGATTGAACGGCATCCCTGCGTTCCGCGTAGCCAACGCGGGTTAAGATTGCATTTCAACACAGCCTGTCGTTAAATCCGTAGATTCTCGCTACAAAATTATAGCGAGAATATACGGGTTTAGCGTCAGAGAGATCAATGCATCGAATTCAGCCTTGGTTTTAACGTAGAATACGCGCAGAATTTGCACAACGCCTTCAGAAAAGTAAACGAGTTTTGAACGGTAGATTCTACTAAAAAAACCTAAATGCTAGCAATAGAAGGAAAACGAAATCATAAGGTGCTTTCAAAGTTATCTTACAGCCGATTTTTCCTCTACTTCGTCCCACTTGATCTTAGAAAATTCGAAATATGCTGTTGCGTTTGACCTACTGATGGACCACGAGATTTTTATTCGAGTTTTGGGTGGGTCAATACATTGATAATGCTCAGAGAAGTACAAGGACGATCCGCGGCGCTTTCGCAGGATCGTCCGCGGCCGACGACCGGACGATCCTTCACCGAAGCCGCAGATGCGCCGTCAATGCGCCGCGGACCATCTTGCCAGCGCCGCGGATCGTCCTGCAGGCGCCGCGGATCGTCCTGAGAGCCGCCGCGGACCATCCTTAGAGCAGCCGCGGACCGTCCTGAGAGCCCCCGCGGACCGTCATTTTGAATATTGTTATCCAGCCCACCCCGATCGACCCATTGGCCGTGGGACAGATTTTGGCATTGGAGTACGCTTTTCGCGCTAGCACTCCATACTCCTCAGAAAGCCTCAATATCACAATTTTGCAGGATTTCTCCATCGTAAGAGCTAATTTCAAGAGTAGAACAGCTCGCTTAACATGCATAACTGGTTTCCATATAGTTTAGCTGTACAACTGTGACATGTATCGCTGAAGAAGTATTGTGAAAATATTATATTTTATTGCAATCTTTTAGACATCGGTGATGTATAATTATGATTATGAACAAATGATTATGTAACAAATGATTACTGTATAATCATGAGCTGTAAATTCTCGAAATCGAGAGCTCATATTTTATGACTCTTAAGCAACAACTTTGTAATATTAGTTTAGACTGAAGACCTGTAACACTTAGTTATTGCACAATCAGTTCTTCATGTTACCATGGGCATACATTGCAATATGACATAAACTGAACAAGTCTTCGAATGCACATCGAAACCAGAAAATAAGTCGTACGGTAGAGCAACCCTGCGCATCCGTGATACTGATGCTTTCTGAGGAAATAAGAAAGCTAGCGCGAAGAGCTTGCAACAATGCCGAAATCTGTCTCACGGCCAATGAGTCGATTGGGGGTGGGCGAACTGACTGTTTCCATCTACTTGGGAGTGGTGCTCTACTAGAATATCCCACTCGATGGAAACAGAGTTCATGTACTGTGCTTCTCTGCGTCAAATTCCACTCCTCTGCGTCAAATTCTCCTCCGCAACTGCGTATTGAGACGCTTCGCGGCCGCACGCGCTCGAGCCGGACGAAATTCCGGCGCCGTAGCCGATAAGCTGATTGTAGGTGTTTTTTTCATTTTCTTCAATTTTCTTGGCTTCTGTGACCAAACCCGTCCTTCTGTGTTTTTTCATATAATAAAGTGTTATATCTACATGCAAACCAAATTTTTCCTTCCAGATGGCTCCGCAACAACTTCTAGGGGAGAAAAAATTCACGGGGGTATTTAATTTTTTATTTCACGTTTATTTTTGTGATTCTGTCTTTTTGTTTTTCTTCCTTACATTCCAGTGATTTATATGACTGTTTGGTTTCCTAGGGGAGATGGTTTCTGGCCGAAATCGATTGAACTCGGGATCAAACCGGGACTATTCTTGAAAAAAAAAACACATGAGGAGAATTACGAAACCAAACAATCATAAAAATTATTTGAATGAAAGAAAAAACAAAATCTGAGGTGAATCCCAAAAATGAACGAGAATATGACACTTTACCTACCACCGGGAATTTTTCTACCCTAGAACTTGTTGCGACGGCATCTGAAAAGAAAAATTAGCGTGCATGTAGATGTAACGGTTTGGGGAAGTGATAAATACGAGAAAGTCAAAGTCAGCAGCTGAGAAATTGTCTTGAGACCTCGGGGAGTGAGGTGGTGGAGTCGTTCAATCCAGAAAGAATTCAAAAATATATGTGGCTGCTTTTGGGCGATCGTTATCGGGATGGTGGACTGCCGGTGCGCCCAAAACACCACCCCATCTAGAACACACAGCGCCGCGGATCGGCCGTTTGACCATCCCACTATCAATTGTGCTGCGGATCAGCCGTCAAGCGCCGCGGAACATCCGGAAAGCTCATCTGCTGCCGCGGACGGGCCGTGAGTTTCTCTGAGTGTGTAGGTTCGAAAGAAATTTCTTGTGGCGGAGAAATCAATTTTTGAAAAAGGTGTCCCACCGGTGGGACACGCGGCCTTGAATGGGTTAAAGTCTCAGGTAACTTGTTCAGAGATTCCTGAGCAGGTTGAAGGGCGAGAGCTTCGCGACAGGCGGCCGAGTGCGACGCAACCACGTGCCGCAAAAGTATACCAATGGTCTCTCGCACCCGATCTCCGGAACGGAGAAAAACATTCTTGTGCAAGCACCCGATTTTCGGATTTCAGTACTTTTATTCCGCTTACAAGGTGCACACCCACGCCGCTTCGCGGCGTACTTGTAGGCGTGTATTTTGACGCATAAAATAATCCATTCATTGTTAAATGATAACTTAGTTATTATCGCTCCTGGAAACCCAATCCAGTCCCAAACACTTTCCACTGCGTCGGCGCACTTACAGTTGGGTCCAACACACTTTTCCCAGGGCTCGGCCCACACGCATTTGGGTCCCACCCTCCCACACACTTAACCTGGCGCTTAGCGCACTCCCTCTTGGGTCCCGCACACTTTCCCCGGCGCACGCTCAATGGGGTCCCACACACATTCTCCGGCGCTCAGCGCACTGTCGCTTGTGTCCCTACACTTTCCCCGGCGCTCAGCGTGATCCAAGTTAGGTCCAACACACTTTACCCACATTCCCAGTTGGGTACACGCATCCCCAGTTGGGTACAACAGACTTTTCCCATTTGGGTCCAACACCTTTTTCTCGGCGCTCTGCGCACTCCCAGTTGGTACCGTACACTTTATACGGCGCTCAATGCACTCCAAGTTGGGTCAAACACACTTTTCTCGGCGCACGGCTCACTCCAAGTTGGGGCCAACACACTTTTCCCGGCGCTCGGCGCACTCCCATTAGGGTCCCGTACACTATCGCCGGCGCTCGGCGCTTTCCTAGTTGGGTCACACACACTTTCCTCGGGGCTCGGCGCGCTCCTAGTTGGGTCCAACACACTTTTTTCCGGCGCTTGACGCATTTCCAGTTTTGGCCAACACACATTTCTCGGCGCTCGGCGTACTCCCAGTCGGGTGACACACACTTTTCTCGGCGCTCTGCGCACTCCCAGGTGGGTCCCCTAAACTTTCGCCGGCGCTCGGCGCACTCCGCTTTGGGTCTAACACACTTTTCACGGCGCTCGGCGCTCACCCAATTGGGTCCAACACACTTTTCCCGGCGCTCGGCGCACTCCCAGTTGGGTCTCACGCACTTCTCCCGGCGCTCGGCGCGCCCTCAGTTGGGTCCGACACACTTTTCTCTGCGCTCGGCACTTTCCCAGTTGGGTCCCGCACACTTTCCCCGGCGCACCCTCAATGGGGTCCCACACACATTCTCCGGCGCTCAGCGCACTGTCGCTTGTGTACCTACACTTTCCCCAGCGCTTAGCGCGATCCAAGTTAGGTCCAACACACTTTCCCCACATTCCCAGTTGGGTACACGCATTCCCGGTTGGGTACAACAGACCTTTCCCATTTGGGTCCAACACCTTTTTCTTGGCGTTCGGCGCACTCCCAGTTGGTACCGTACACTTTAAACGGCGCTCGGCGCACTCCTAGTTGGGTCCCACACACTTTCCTCGGGGCTCGGCGCACTCCCAGTTGGGTCCAACACACTTTTCTCGGCGCTCGGCAAACTCGCAGTTGGGTCCAACACACTTTTCCCGGCGCTCGGCGCACTCCCAGGTGGGCCCCCTAAACTTTCGTCGGCGCTCGGCGCACTCCTAGTTGGGTCCAACACACTTTTTCCGGCGCTTGACGCATTTCCAGTTGGGTCCCATACACTTTTCTCGGCGCTCGGCGCACCCTAGTTTGTCCTGTACACCCTCTCCGGCGCTCGGCACACTCCTAACTGGGTCCTGCACATTCTCTGGTCAACGGTCACCGGTCAACGGTCACCGGTCACCGGTCACCGGTCACCGGTCACCGGTCACCGGCCAACGGTCACCGGTCAACTCTTAGCCGTTTATTATTATGTATGATTTTCTCGGCGCTCTGCGCACTCTCAGTTGGGTCCCACACACTTCTTTCGGCGCTTGACGCGTTTCTAGTTGGGTCCCACACCTTTTTTCCCGGCGCTCGGCGCACTCCCAGTCGGGTCCCGTACACTTTCGCCGGCGCTCGGCGCACTCCTAATTGGGTCCAACACACTTTTTTTCGGGCGCTTTACGCATTTACAGTTGGGTCCCACATTTTCTTCCCGGCGCTCGGCGCACTCCCAGTTGGGTCCCGTACACTTTCGCCGGCGCTCGGCGCACTCCTAGTTGGGTCCCACACACCTTTCTCGGGGCTCGGCGCACTCCCAGTTGGGTCCCGTACACTTTCGTCGGCGCTCGGCGCACTCCTAGTTGGGTCCAACACACTTTTTCCGGCGCTTGACGCATTTCCAGTTGGGTCATATACACTTTTCTCGGCGCTCGGCGCACCCTAGTTTGTCCTGTACACCCTCTCCGGCGCTCGGCAAACTCCTAACTGGGTCCTGCACATTCTCTGGTCAACGGTCACCGGTCAACGGTCACCGGTCCCCGGTCACCGGCCAACGGTCACCGGTCAACTCTTAGCCGTTTATTATTATGTATGATTTTCTCGGCGCTCTGCGCACTCTCAGTTGGGTCCCACACACTTCTTTCGGCGCTTGACGCATTTCTAGTTGGGTCCCACACCTTTTTTCCCGGCGCTCGGCGCACTCCCAGTCGGGTCCCGTACACTTTCGCCGGCGCTCGGCGCACTCCTAGTTGGGTCCCACACACCTTTCTCGGGGCTCGGCGCACTCCCAGTTGGGTCCCGTACACTTTCGCCGGCGCTCGGCGCACTCCTAATTGGGTCCAACACACTTTTTTCCGGCGCTTTACGCATTTACAGTTGGGTCCCACATTTCCTTCCCGGCGCTCGGCGCACTCCCAGTTGGGTCCCGTACACTTTCGCCGGCGCTCGGCGCACTGTCGCTTGTGTACCTACACTTTCCCCAGCGCTTAGCGCGATCCAATTTAGGTCCAACACACTTTCCCCACATTCCCAGTTGGGTACACGCATCCCCAGTTGGGTGCAACAGACGTTTCCCATTTGGGTCCAACACCTTTTTCTCGGCACTCTGCGCACTCCCAGTTGGTACCGTACACTTTATACGGCGCTCAATGCACTCCAAGTTGGGTCCAAGACACTTTTCCCGGCGCTCGGCGCACTCCCAGTTGGGTCCCGTACACTTTGGCCGGCGCTCGGCGCACTCCTAGTTGGGTCCCACACACCTTTCTCGGGGCTCGGCGCACTCCCAGTTGGGTCCGGTACACTTTCGCCGGCGCTCGGCGCACTCCTAGTTGGGTCCCGTACACTTTGGCCGGCGCTCGGCGCACTCCTAGTTGGGTCCCACACACCTTTCTCGGGGCTCGGCGCACTCCCAGTTGGGTCCCGTACACTTTCGCCGGCGCTCGGCGCACCCCAGTTTGGTCCTGTACATCCTCCCCGACGCTCGGCACACTTCTAACTGGGTCCTGCACATTCTCTGGTCAACGGTCACCGGTCACCGGTCACCGGTCAACGGCCACCGGTCAACGGTCACCGGTCAACTCTTAGCCGTTTATTATTATGTATGATTTTCTCGGCGCTCTGCGCACTCCCAGTTGGGTGCCACACACTTTTTCCGGCGCTTTACGCATTTAGAGTTGGGTCCCACACACTTTTCACGGCGCTCGGTGCGCCCCCAGTTGGGTCCGACACACTTTTCTCTGCGCTCGGCACTTTCCCAGTTGTGTCCCGCACACTTTCCCCGGCGCACCCTCAATGGGGTCCCACACACATTCTCCGGCGCTCAGCGCACTGTCGCTTGTGTACCTACACTTTCCCCAGCGCTTAGCGCGATCCAAGTTGGGTCCAACACACTTTCCCCACATTCCCAGTTGGGTACACGCATTCCCAGTTGGGTACAACAGACTTTTCCCATTTGGGTCCAACACCTTTTTCTCGGCGCTCGGCGCACTCCCAGTTGGTACCGTACACTTTATACGGCGCTCAATGCTTTCCAGGTTGGGTCCAACACACTTTTCCCGGCGCCAGGAGCACCCCCAGTTGGGTCCAACACACTTTTCTCGGCGCTCGGCTAACTCCCAGTTGGGTCCAACACACTTCTCTCGGCGCTCGGTAAACTCCCAGTTGGGTCCAACACACTTTTCCCGGCTCTCGGCGCACTCCTAGTTGGGTCCCGTACACTTTGGCCGGCGCTCGGCGCACTCCTAGTTGGGTCCCACACACTTTTCTCGGGGCTCGGCGCACTCCTAGTTGGGTCCAACACACTTTTTTTTTCCGGCGCTTGACGCATTTCCAGATCGGTCCCACACACTTTTCCCGGCGCTCAGCGCACTCCCAGTGGGGTCCAACACACTTTTCCCGGCGCTCGGCGCACTCCTAGTTGGGTCCCGTACACTTTGGCCGGCGCTCGGCGCACTCTAGTTGGGTCCTACACACCTTTCTCGGGGGCTCGGCGCACACCCAGTTGGGTCCCGTACACTTTCGCCGGCGCTCGGCGCACCCCAGTTTGGTCCTGTACATCCTCCCCGGCGCTCGGCACACTTCTAACTGGGTCCTGCACATTCTCTGGTCAACGGTCACCGGTCACCGGTCACCGGTCAACGGTCACCGGTCAACTCTTAGCCGTTTATTATTATGTATGATTTTCTCGGCGCTCTGCGCACTCCCAGTTGGGTGCCACACACTTTTTCCGGCGCTTTACGCATTTAAAGTTGGGTCCCACACACTTTTCACGGCGCTCGGTGCGCCCCAGTTGGGTCCGACACACTTTTCTCTGCGCTCGGCACTTTCCCAGTTGTGTCCCGCACACTTTCCCCGGCGCACCCTCAATGGGGTCCCACACACATTCTCCGGCGCTCAGCGCACTGTCGCTTGTGTACCTACACTTTCCCCAGCGCTTAGCGCGATCCAAGTTGGGTCCAACACACTTTCCCCACATTCCCAGTTGGGTACACGCATTCCCAGTTGGGTACAACAGACTTTTCCCATTTGGGTCCAACACCTTTTTCTCGGCGCTCGGCGCACTCCCAGTTGGTACCGTACACTTTATACGGCGCTCAATGCTTTCCAGGTTGGGTCCAACACACTTTTCCCGGCGCCAGGAGCACCCCCAGTTGGGTCCAACACACTTTTCTCGGCGATCGGCTAACTCCCAGTTGGGTCCAACACACTTTTCTCGGCGCTCGGTAAACTCCCAGTTGGGTCCAACACACTTTTCCCGGCGCTCGGCGCACTCCTAGTTGGGTCCCGTACACTTTGGCCGGCGCTCGGCGCACTCCTAGTTGGGTCCCACACACTTTCCTCGGGGCTCGGCGCACTCCTAGTTGGGTCCAACACACTTTTTCCGGCGCTTGACGCATTTCCAGTTGGGTCCCATACACTTTTCTCGGCGCTCGGCAAACTCCCAGTTGGGTCCAACACACTTTTCCCGGCGCTCGGCGCACTCCTAGTTGGGTCCCGTACACTTTGGCCGGCGCTCGGCGCACTCCTAGTTGGGTCCCACACACCTTTCTCGGGGCTCGGCGCACTCCCAGTTGGGTCCCGTACACTTTCGCCGGCGCTCGGCGCACCCCAGTTTGGTCCTGTACATCCTCCCCGGCGCTCGGCACACTTCTAACTGGGTCCTGCACATTCTCTGGTCAACGGTCACCGGTCACCGGTCACCGGTCAACGGTCACCGGTCAACTCTTAGCCGTTTATTATTATGTATGATTTTCTCGGCGCTCTGCGCACTCCCAGTTGGGTGCCACACACTTTTTCCGGCGCTTTACGCATTTAAAGTTGGGTCCCACACACTTTTCACGGCGCTCGGTGCGCCCCCAGTTGGGTCCGACACACTTTTCTCTGCGCTCGGCACTTTCCCAGTTGTGTCCCGCACACTTTCCCCGGCGCACCCTCAATGGGGTCCCACACACATTCTCCGGCGCTCAGCGCACTGTCGCTTGTGTACCTACACTTTCCCCAGCGCTTAGCGCGATCCAAGTTGGGTCCAACACACTTTCCCCACATTCCCAGTTGGGTACACGCATTCCCAGTTGGGTACAACAGACTTTTCCCATTTGGGTCCAACACCTTTTTCTCGGCGCTCGGCGCACTCCCAGTTGGTACCGTACACTTTATACGGCGCTCAATGCTTTCCAGGTTGGGTCCAACACACTTTTCCCGGCGCCAGGAGCACCCGCAGTTGGGTCCAACACACTTTTCTCGGCGCTCGGCTAACTCCCAGTTGGGTCCAACATACTTTTCTCGGCGCTCGGTAAACACCCAGTTGGGTCCAACACACTTTTCCCGGCGCTCGGCGCACTCCTAGTTGGGTCCCGTACACTTTGGCCGGCGCTCGGCGCACTCCTAGTTGGGTCCCACACACTTTCCTCGGGGCTCGGCGCACTCCTAGTTGGGTCCAACACACTTTTTCCGGCGCTTCACGCATTTCCAGTTGGGTCCCATACACTTTTCTCGGCGCTCGGCAAACTCCCAGTTGGGTCCAACACACTTTTCCCGGCGCTCGGCGCACTCCTAGTTGGGTCTCGTACACTTTGGCCGGCGCTCGGCGCACTCCTAGTTGGGTCCCACACACCTTTCTCGGGGCTCGGCGCACTCTTAGTTGGGTCCCGTACACTTTCGCCGGCGCTCGGCGCACCCCAGTTTGGTCCTGTACATCCTCCCCGGCGCTCGGCACACTTCTAACTGGGTCCTGCACATTCTCTGGTCAACGGTCACCGGTCACCGGTCACCGGTCACCGGTGACCGCCCACCGGTCACCGGTCACCTGTCACCGCTCACCGGTCACCCGGCACCGGGCACCGGCCAACGGTCACCGCTCAACTCTTAGCCGTTTATTATTATGTATGATTTTCTCGGCGCTCTGCGCACTCCCAGTTGGGTGCCACACACTTTTTCCGGCGCTTTACGCATTTAAAGTTGGGTCCCACACACTTTTCACGGCGCTTGGTGCGCCCCAGTTGAATCCGACACACTTTTCTCTGCGCTCGGCACTTTCCCAGTTGTGTCCCGCACACTTTCCCGGCGCACCCTCAATGGGGTCCCACACATTCTCCGGCGCTCAGCGCACTGTCGCTTGTGTACCTGCACTTTCCCCAGCGCTTAGCGCGATCCAAGTTGGGTCCAACACACTTTCCCCACATTCCCAGTTGGGTACACGCATTCCCAGTTGGGTACAACAGACTTTTCCCATTTGGGTCCAACACCTTTTTCTCGGCGCTCGGCGCACTCCCAGTTGGTACCGTACACTTTATACGCCGCTCAATGCTTTCCAGGTTGGGTCCAACACACTTTTCCCGGCGCCAGAGCAGCCCCAGTTGGGTCCAAGCACATTTTTCTCGGCGATCGGCTAACTCCCAGTTGGGTCCAACACACTTTTCTCGGCGCTCGGTAAACTCCCAGTTGGGTCCAACACACTTTTCCCGGCGCTCGGCGCACTCCCACTTGGGTCCCGTACACTTTCGCCGGCGCTCGGCGCACTCCCAGTTGGGTCCTGTACATCTTTGGCCGGCGCTCGGCGCACTCCTAGTTGGGTCCCACACACCTTCTCGGGGCTCGGCGCACTCCCAGTTGGGTCCCGTACACTTTCGCCGGCGCTCGGCGCACCAGTTTGGTCCTGTACATCCTCCCGGCGCTCGGCACACTTCTAACTGGGTCCTGCATTCTCTGGTCAACGGTCACCGGTCACCGGTCACCGGTCAACGGGCACCGGTCAACTCTTAGCCGTTTATTCTTATGTATGATTTTCTCGGCGCTCTGCGCACTCCCAGTTGGGTGCCACACACTTTTTCCGGCGCTTTACGCATTTAAAGTTGGGTCCCACACACTTTTCACGGCGCTCGGTGCGCCCCCAGTTGGGTCCGACACACTTTCTGCGCTCGGCACTTTCCCAGTTGTGTCCCGCACACTTTCCCCGGCGCACCTCAATGGGGTCCCACACATTCTCCGGCGCTCAGCGCACTGTCGCTTGTGTACCTACACTTTCCCCAGCGCTTAGCGCGATCCAAGTTGGGTCCAACACACTTTCCCCACATTCCCAGTTGGGTACACGCATTCCCAGTTGGGTACAACAGACTTTTCCCATTTGGGTCCAACACCTTTTTCTCGGCGCTCGGCGCACTCCCAGTTGGTACCGTACACTTTATACGGCGCTCAATGCTTTCCAGGTTGGGTCCAACACACACTTTTCCCGGCGCCAGGAGCACCCCAGTTGGGTCCAACACACTTTTCTCGGCGCTCGGCTAACTCCCAGTTGGGTCCAACACACTTTTCGCCGGCGCTCGGCGCACTCCTAGTTGGGTCCCACACACTTTCCTCGGGGCTCGGCGCACTCCTAGTTGGGTCCAACACACTTTTCCGGCGCTTGACGCATTTCCAGTTGGGTCCCATACACTTTTCTCGGCGCTCGGCGCACCCCAGTTTGGTCCTGCACACATCCTCCCCGGCGCTCGGCACACTCCTAACTAGGTCCCGCACATTCTCTGGTTAACGGTCACCGGTCAACGGTCAACGGTCACCGGTCAACGGTCAACGGTCAACGTTCACCGGTCAACTCTTAGCCGTTTATTATTATGTATGATTTTCTCGGCGCTCTGCGCAATCCCAGTTGGGTGCCACACACTTTTTCCGGCGCTTTACGCATTTAAAGTTGGGTCCCACACACTTTTCCCGGCGCTCGGTGCGCCCCAGTTGGGTCCGGACACACTTTTCTCTGCGCTCGGCACTTTCCCAGTTGTGTCCCGCACACTTTTCCCGGCGCACGCTCAATGGGGTCCCACATTTTCTTCCGGCGCTCAGCGCACTGTCGCTTGTGTACCTACACTTTCCCCTACGCTTAGCGCGATCCAAGTTGGGTCCAACACACTTTCCCCACATTCCCAGTTGGGTACACGCATTCCCAGTTGGGTACAACAGACTTTTCCCATTTGGGTCCAACACCTTTTTCTCGGCGCTCGGCGCACTCCCAGTTGGTACCGTACACTTTATACGGCGCTCAATGCTTTCCAGGTTGGGTCCAACACACTTTTCCCGGCGCCAGGAGCACCCCCAGTTGGGTCCAACACACTTTTCTCGGCGCTCGGCTAACTCCCAGTTGGGTCCAACACACTTTTCTCGGCGCTCGGTAAACACCCAGTTGGGTCCAACACACTTTTCCCGGCGCTCGGCGCACTCCTAGTTGGGTCCCGTACACTTTGGCCGGCGCTCGGCGCACTCCTAGTTGGGTCCCACACACTTTCCTCGGGGCTCGGCGCACTCCTAGTTGGGTCCAACACACTTTTTCCGGCGCTTGACGCATTTCCAGTTGGGTCCCATACACTTTTCTCGGCGCTCGGCAAACTCCCAGTTGGGTCCAACACACTTTTCCCGGCGCTCGGCGCACTCCCAGTTGGGTCTCGTACACTTTGCCGGCGCTCGGCGCACTCCTAGTTGGGTCCTACACACCTTCTCGGGGCTCGGCGCACTCTTAGTTGGGTCCCGTACACTTTCGCCGGCGCTCGGCGCACCCCAGTTTGGTCCTGTACATCCTCCCCGGCGCTCGGCACACTTCTAACTGGGTCCTGCACATTCTCTGGTCAACGGTCACCGGTCACCGGTCACCGGTCACCGGTCACCGGCCACCGGTCACCGGTCACCGGTCACCGGTCACCGGTCACCGGTCACCGGTCACCGGTCACCGGTCAACGGTCACCGGTCAACGGTCACCGGTCAACTCTTAGCCGTTTATTATTATGTATGATTTTCACGGCGCTCTGCGCTCTCCCAGTTGGGTGCCACACACTTTTTCCGGCGCTTTACGCATTTACAGTTGGGTCCCACACACTTTTCACGGCGCTTGGTGCGCCCCCAGTTGAATCCGACACACTTTTCTCTGCGCTCGGCACTTTCCCAGTTGTGTCCCGCACACTTTCCCCGGCGCACCCTCAATGGGGTCCCACACACATTCTCCGGCGCTCAGCGCACTGTCCCTTGTGTACCTGCACTTTCCCCAGCGCTTAGCGCGATCCAAGTTGGGTCCAACACACTTTCCCCACATTCCCAGTTGGGTACACGCATTCCCAGTTGGGTACAACAGACTTTTCCCATTTGGGTCCAACACCTTTTTCTCGGCGCTCGGCGCACTCCCAGTTGGTACCGTACAATTTATACGCCGCTCAATGCTTTCCAGGTTGGGTCCAACACACTTTTCCCGGCGCTCGGCTAACTCCCAGTTGGGTCCAACACACTTTTCTCGGCGCTCGGTAAACTCCCAGTTGGGTCCAACACACTTTTCCCGGCGCTCGGCGCACTCCCACTTGGGTCCCGTACACTTTCGCCGGCGCTCGGCGCACCCCAGCTTGGTCCTGTACATCCTCCCCGGCGCTCGGCACACTTCTAACTGGGTCCTGCACATTCTCTGGTCAACGGTCACCGGTCACCGGTCACCGGTCACCGGTCACCGGTCACCGGTCACCGGTCACCGGTCACCGGTCACCGGTCAACGGTCACTGGTCAACGGTCACCGGTCAACTCTTAGCCGTTTATTATTATGTATGATTTTCTCGGCGCTCTGCGCACTCCCAGTTGGGTGCCACACACTTTTCCCGGCGCTCGGCGCACTCCCACTTGGGTCCCGTACACTATCGCCGGCGCTCGGCGCACTCCTAGTTGGGTCCCACACACTTTCCTCGGGGCTCGGCGCACTCCTAGTTGGGTCCAACACACTTTTTCCGGCGCTTGACGCATTTCCAGTTGGGTCCCATACACTTTTCTCGGCGCACCCTAGTTTGTCCTGCACACCCTCCCCGGCGCTCGGCACACTCCTAACTGGGTCCTGCACATTCTCTGGTCAACGGTCACCGGTCAACGGTCACCGGTCACCGGTCACCGGTCACCGGCCAACGGTCACCGGTCAACTCTTAGCCGTTTATTATTATGTATGATTTTATCGGCGCTCTGCGCAATCCCAGTTGGGTCCCACACACTTCTTTCGGCGCTTGACGCATTTCCAGTTGGGTCCCACACCTTTTTTCCCGGCGCTCGGCGCACTCCCAGTTGGGTCCCGTACACTTTCGCCGGCGCTCGGCGCACTCCTATTTGGGTCCAACACACTTTTTTCCGGCGCTTTACGCATTTACAGTTGGGTCCCACATTTTCTTCCCGGCGCTCTGCGCACTGTCGCTTGTGTACCTACACTTTCCCCAGCGCTTAGCGCGATCCAATTTAGGTTCAACACACTTTCCCCACATTCCCTGTTGGGTACACGCATCCCCAGTTGGGTACAACAGACTTTTCCCATTTGAGTCCAACACCTTTTTCTCGGCGCTCTGCGCACTCCCAGTTGGTACCGTACACTTTATACGGCGCTCAATGCACTCCAAGTTGGGTCCAAGACACTTTTCCCGGCGCCAGAAGCACCCCCAGTTGGGTCCAACACACTTTTCCCGGCGCTCGGCGCACTCCCATTTGGATCCCGTACACTATCGCCGGCGCTCGGCGCACTCCTAGTTGGGTGCCACACACATTTCTCGGCGCTCGGCGCACTCCTAGTTGGGTCCCACACTTTTTTCCCGGCGCTCGGCGCACTCCCAGTTGGGTCCCGTACACTTTCGCCGGCGCTCGGCGCACTCCTAGTTGGGTCCAACAAATCTTTCCCGGCGCTCGGCGCACTCCCAGTCGGGTCCCGTACACTTTCGCCGGCGCTCGGCGCACTCCTAGTTGGGTCCAACAAATTTTTCCCGGCGCTCGGCGCACCTCTAGTTGGGTCCCACACACCTTTCTCGGGGCTCGGCGCACTCCCAGTTGGGTCCGGTACACTTTCGCCGGCGCTCGGCGCACTCCTAGTTGGGTCCCCTACACTTTGGCCGACGCTCGGCGCACTCCTAGTTGGGTCCCACACACCTTTCTCGGGGCTCGGCGCACTCCCAGTTGGGTCCTCTACACTTTTGCCGGCGCTCGGCGCACTCCTAGTTGGGTCCCGTACACTTTGGCCGGCGCTCGCCGCACTCCTAGTTGGGTCCCGTACCTTTTGGCCGGCGCTCGGCGCACTCCTAGTTGGGTCCAACACACTTTTCCCGGCGCTCGGCGCACTCCCATTTGGATCCCGTACACTATCGCCGGCGCTCGGCGCACTCCTAGTTGGGTCCCACACACATTTCTCGGCGCTCGGCGCACTCCCAGTTGGGTCCGGTACACTTTCGCCGGCGCTCGGCGCACTCCTAGTTGGGTCCCGTACACTTTGGCCGGCGCTCGGATCACTCCTAGTTGGGTCCAACACACTTTTTCCGGCGCTTGACGCATTTCCAGTTGGGTCCCATACACTTTTCTCGGCGCTCGGCGCACCCTAGTTTGGTCCCATTCACTTTTCCCGGCGCTCGGCGCACTCCCAGTTGGGTCCCACCACTTTTTCGGCGCTCTGCGCACTCCCAGGTGGGTCCTCTAAACTTTCGCCGGCGCTCGGCGCACTCCCAGTTGGGTCCAACACACTTTTCTCGGAGCTCGGCGCACCCTAGTTTGGTCCTGTACACCCTCCCCGGCGCTCGGCACTCTCCTAACTGGGTCCTGCACATTCTCTGGTCAACGGTCACCGGTCACCGGTCACCGGTCACCGGTCACCGGTCACCGGTCACCGGTCACCGGCCAACGGTCACCGGTCAACTCTTAGCCGTTTATTATTATGTATGATTTTCTCGGCGCTCTGCGCACTCCTAGTTGGGTCCAACACACTTTTTTCCGACGCTTGACGCATTTCCAGTTGGGTCCCACACACATTTCCCGGCGCTCGGCGCACTCCCAGTTGGGTCCCATACACTTTCGCCGGCGCTCAGCACTTTCCCAGTTGGGTCCAACACACTTTTCCCGGCGCTTGACGCATTCCCAGTTGGGTCGAACACGCTTTTCCCGGCGCTCGGCGCACTCCCAGTTGGGCCCCGTACACTTTTGCCGGAGCTCGGCGCACTCCTAGTTGGGTCCCTTTACACCTTTCCCGGCGCTCGGCGCACTCCCAGTTGGGTCCCGTCCACTGTCGCCGGCGCTCGGTGCACTCCCACTTGGGTCCCGTACACTTTCGCCGGCGCTCGGCGCACTCCTAGTTGGGTCCAACACACTTTTTCCGGCGCTTGACGCATTTCCAGTTGGGTCCCATACACTTTTCTCGGCGCTCGGCGCACTCCTAGTTGGGTCCAACACACTTTTTCCGGCGCTTTACGCATTTACAGTTGGGTCCCACACACTTTTCACGGCGCTCGGCGCACTCCCAGTTGGGTCCCACCACTTTTTCGGCGCTCTGCGCACTCCCAGGTGGGTCCTCTAAACTTTCGCCGGCGCTCGGCGCACTCCTAGTTGGGTCCAACACACTTTTTTCCGGCGCTTTACGCATTTAAAGTTGGGTCCCACATTTTCTTCCCGGCGCTCAGCGCACTGTCGCTTGTGTACCTACACTTTCCCCAGCGCTTAGCGCGATCCAATTTAGGTTCAACACACTTTCCCCACATTCCCTGTTGGGTACACGCATCCCCAGTTGGGTACAACAGACTTTTCCCATTTGAGTCCAACACCTTTTTCTCGGCGCTCTGCGCACTCCCAGTTGGTACCGTACACTTTATACGGCGCTCAATGCACTCCAAGTTGGGTCCAAGACACTTTTCCCGGCGCCAGAAGCACCCCCAGTTGGGTCCAACACACTTTTCCCGGCGCTCGGCGCACTCCCATTTGGATCCCGTACACTATCGCCGGCGCTCGGCGCACTCCTAGTTGGGTCCCACACACATTTCTCGGCGCTCGGCGCACTCCTAGTTGGGTCCCACACTTTTTTCCTGGCGCTCGGCGCACTCCCAGTTGGGTCCCGTACACTTTCGCCGGCGCTCGGCGCACTCCTAGTTGGGTCCAACAAATCTTTCCCGGCGCTCGGCGCACTCCCAGTCGGGTCCCGTACACTTTCGCCGGCGCTCGGCGCACTCCTAGTTGGGTCCAACAAATTTTTCCCGGCGCTCGGCGCACTCCTAGTTGGGTCCCACACACCTTTCTCGGGGCTCGGCGCACTCCCAGTTGGGTCCGGTACACTTTCGCCGGCGCTCGGCGCACTCCTAGTTGGGTCCCCTACACTTTGGCCGACGCTCGGCGCACTCCTAGTTGGGTCCCACACACCTTTCTCGGGGCTCGGCGCACTCCCAGTTGGGTCCTCTACACTTTCGCCGGCGCTCGGCGCACTCCTAGTTGGGTCCCGTACACTTTGGCCGGCGCTCGCCGCACTCCTAGCTGGTGCCCGTACCTTTCGGCCGGCGCTCGGCGCACTCCTAGTTGGGTCCAACACACTTTTCCCGGCGCTCGGCGCACTCCCATTTGGATCCGGTACACTATCGCCGGCGCTCGGCGCACTCCTAGTTGGGTCCCACACACATTTCTCGGCGCTCGGCGCACTCCCAGTTGGGTCCGGTACACTTTCGCCGGCGCTCGGCGCACTCCTAGTTGGGTCCCGTACACTTTGGCCGGCGCTCGGATCACTCCTAGTTGGGTCCAACACACTTTCTCCGGCGCTTGACGCATTTCCTGTTGGGTCCCATACACTTTTCTCGGCGCTCGGCGCACCCTAGTTTGGTCCCATTCACTTTTCCCGGCGCTCGGCGCACTCCCAGTTGGGTCCCACCACTTTTTCGGCGCTCTGCGCACTCCCAGGTGGGTCCTCTAAACTTTCGCCGGCGCTCGGCGCACTCCCAGTTGGGTCCAACACACTTTTCTCGGAGCTCGGCGCACCCTAGTTTGGTCCTGTACACCCTCCCCGGCGCTCGGCACTCTCCTAACTGGGTCCTGCACATTCTCTGGTCAACGGTCACCGGTCACCGGTCACCGGTCACCGGTCACCGGTCACCGGTCACCGGTCACCGGTCACCGGTCACCGGCCAACGGTCACCGGTCAACTCTTAGCCGTTTATTATTATGTATGATTTTCTCGGCGCTCTGCGCACTCCCAGTTGGGTCCCACACACTTTTTTCGGCGCTTGACGCATTTCCAGTTGGGTCCCACACTTTTTTCCCGGCGCTCGGCGCACTCCCAGTTGGGTCCCGTACACTTTCGCCGGCGCTCGGCGCTCTCCTAGTTGGGTCCAACAAACTTTTCCCGGCGCTCGGCGCACTCCCAGTTGGGTCCCGTACACTATCGCCGGCGCTCTGCGCACTCCTAGTTGGGTCCCGTACCTTTTGGCCGGCGCTCGGCGCACTCCTAGTTGGGTCCCTTTACACCTTTCTCGGGGCTCGGCGCACTCCCAGTTGGGTCCTGTACACTTTCGACGGCGCTCGGCGCACTCCTAGTTGGGTCCCGTACACTTTGGCCGGCGCTCGGCGCACTCCTAGTTGGGTCCAACACACTTTTTCCGGCGCTTGACGCATTTCCAGTTGGGTCCCATACACTTTTCTCGGCGCTCGGCGCACTCTAGTTTGGTCCCATACACTTTTCTCGGCGCTCGGCGCACTCCTAGTTGGGTCCAACACACTTTTTCCGGCGCTTTACGCATTTACAGTTGGGTCCCACACACTTTTCACGGCGCTCGGCGCACACCCAGTTGGGTCCAACACACTTTTCCCGGCGCTCGGCGCACTCCCAGTTGGGTCCCACCACTTTTTCGGCGCTCTGCGCACTCCCAGGTGGGTCCTCTAAACTTTCGCCGGCGCTCGGCGCACTCCTAGTTGGGTCCAACACACTTTTCTCGGCGCTCGGCGCACCCTAGTTTGGTCCTGTACACCCTCCCCGGCGCTCGGCACTCTCCTAACCGGGTCCTGCACATTCTCTGGTCAACGGTCACCGGTCACCGGTCACCGGTCACCGGTCACCGGTCACCGGTCACCGGTCACCGGCCAACGGTCACCGGTCAAGTCTTAGCCGTTTATTATTATGTATGATTTTCTCGGCGCTCTGCGCACTCCCAGTTGGGTCCCACACACTTTTTTCGGCGCTTGACGCATTTCCAGTTGAGTCCCACACTTTTTTCCCGGCGCTCGGCGCACTCCCAGTTGGGTCCCGTACACTTTCGCCGGCGCTCGGCGCACTCCTAGTTGGGTCCAACAAACTTTTCCCGGCGCTCGGCGCACCCTAGTTTGGTCCTGTACACCCTCCCCGGCGCTCGGCACTCTCCTAACCGGGTCCTGCACATTCTCTGGTCAACGGTCACCGGTCACCGGTCACCGGTCACCGGTCACCGGTCACCGGTCACCGGTCACCGGTCACCGGCCAACGGTCACCGGTCAACTCTTAGCCGTTTATTATTATGTATGATTTTCTCGGCGCTCTGCGCACTCCCAGTTGGGTCCCACACACTTTTTTCGGCGCTTGACGCATTTCCAGTTGGGTCCCACACTTTTTTCCCGGCGCTCGGCGCACTCCCAGTTGGGTCCCGTACACTTTCGCCGGCGCTCGGCGCTCTCCTAGTTGGGTCCAACAAACTTTTCCCGGCGCTCGGCGCACTCCCAGTTGGGTCCCGTACACTTTCGCCGGCGCTCTGCGCACTCCTAGTTGGGTCCCGTACCTTTTGGCCGGCGCTCGGCGCACTCCTAGTTGGGTCCTTTACACCTTTCTCGGGGCTCGGCGCACTCCCAGTTGGGTCCTGTACACTTTCGACGGCGCTCGGCGCACTCCTAGTTGGGTCCCGTACACTTTGGCCGGCGCTCGGCGCACTCCTAGTTGGGTCCAACACACTTTTTCCGGCGCTTGACGCATTTCTCAGTTGGGTCCCATACACTTTTCTCGGCGCTCGGCGCACTCTAGTTTGGTCCCATACACTTTTCTCGGCGCTCGGCGCACTCCTAGTTGGGTCCAACACACTTTTTCCGGCGCTTTACGCATTTACAGTTGGGTCCCACACACTTTTCACGGCGCTCGGCGCACACCCAGTTGGGTCCAACACACTTTTCCCGGCGCTCGGCGCACTCCCAGTTGGGTCCCACCACTTTTTCGGCGCTCTGCGCACTCCCAGGTGGGTCCTCTAAACTTTCGCCGGCGCTCGGCGCACTCCTAGTTGGGTCCAACACACTTTTCTCGGCGCTCGGCGCACCCTAGTTTGGTCCTGTACACCCTCCCCGGCGCTCGGCACTCTCCTAACCGGGTCCTGCACATTCTCTGGTCAACGGTCACCGGTCACCGGTCACCGGTCACCGGTCACCGGTCACCGGCCAACGGTCACCGGTCAAGTCTTAGCCGTTTATTATTATGTATGATTTTCTCGGCGCTCTGCGCACTCCCAGTTGGGTCCCACACACTTTTTTCGGCGCTTGACGCATTTCCAGTTGAGTCCCACACTTTTTTCCCGGCGCTCGGCGCACTCCCAGTTGGGTCCCGTACACTTTCGCCGGCGCTCGGCGCACTCCTAGTTGGGTCCAACAAACTTTTCCCGGCGCTCGGCGCACTCCCAGTTGGGTCGTGTACACTATCGCCGGCGCTCGGCGCACTCCTAGTTGGGTCCCGTACCTTTTGGCCGGCGCTCGGCGCACTCCTAGTTGGGTCCCACACCTTTCTCGGGGCTCGGCGCACTCCCAGTTGGGTCCGGTACACTTTCGCCGGCGCTCGGCGCACTCCTAGTTGGGTCCCCTACACTTTGGCCGACGCTCGGCGCACTCCTAGTTGGGTCCCACACACCTTTCTCGGGGCTCGGCGCACTCCCAGTTGGGTCCTGTACACTTTCGCCGGCGCTCGGCGCACTCCTAGTTGGGTCCCGTACACTTTGGCCGGCGCTCGCCGCACTCCTAGTTGGGTCCCACACACCTTTCTCGGGGCTCGGCGCACTCCCAGTTGGGTCCCATACACTTTCGCCGGCGCTCGACGCACTCCTAATTGGGTCCAACACACTTTTTTTCCGGCGCTTTACGCATTTACAGTTGGGTCCAACAAACTTTTACAGCGCTCGGCGCACTCCCAGTTGGGTCCCGTACACTATTGCCGGCGCTCGGCGCACTCCTAGTTGGGTCCCGTACACTTTGGCCGGCGCTCGGCGCACTCCTAGTTGGGTCCCTCACACCTTTCTCGGGGCTCGGCGGACTCCCAGTTGGGTCCGGTACACTTTCGCCGGCGCTCGGCGCACTCCTAGTTGGGTCCCCTACACTTTGGCCGACGCTCGGCGCACCTGCCAAGTTGGGTCCCACACACCTTCTCGGGGCTCGGCGCACTCCCAGTTGGGTCCCGTACACTTTCGCTGGCGCTCGGCGCACTCCTAGTTGGGTCCCGTACACTTTCGCCGGCGCTCGGCGCACCCCAGTTTGGTCCTGTACATCCTCCCCGGCGCTCGGCACACTTCTAACTGGGTCCTGCACATTATCTGGTCAACGGTCACCGGTCACCGGTCACCGGTCACCGGTCACCGGTCACCGGCCAACGGTCACCGGCCAACTCTTAGCCGTTTATTATTATGTATGATTTTCTCGGCGCTCTGCGCACTCCCAGTTGGGACCCGTACACTTTCGCCGGCGCTCGGCGCACCCTAGTTTGGTCCCATACACTTTTCTCGGCGCTCGGCGCACTCCTAGTTGGGTCCAACACACTTTTTCCGGCGCTTTACGCATTTACAGTTGGGTCCCACACACTTTTCACGGCGCTCGGCGCACACCCAGTTGGGTCCAACACACTTTTCCCGGCGCTCGGCGCACTCCCAATTGGGTCCCACCACTTTTTCGGCGCTCTGCGCACTCCCAGGTGGGTCCTCTAAACTTTCGCCGGCGCTCGGCGCACTCCTAGTTGGGTCCAACACACTTTTCTCGGCGCTCGGCGCACCCTAGTTTGGTCCTGTACACCCTCCCCGGCGCTCGGCACTCTCCTAACTGGATCCCGCACATTCTTCGGTCAACGGTCAACGGTCAACAGTCAGCAGTCACCGGTCACCGGTCACCGGTCACCGGTCACCGGTCACCGGTCACCGGTCACCGGTCACCGGTCACCGGTCACCGGTCACCGGTCACCGGTCACCGGTCACCGGTCACCGGTCACCGGTCACCGGTCACCGGTCACCGGTCACCGGTCACCGGCCAACGGTCACCGGTCAACTCTTAGCCGTTTATTATTATGTATGATTTTCTCGGCGCTCTGCGCACTCCCAGTTGGGTCCCACACACTTTTTTCGGCGCTTGACGCATTTCCAGTTGAGTCCCACCCTTTTTTCCCGGCGCTCGGCGCCCTCCCAGTTGGGTCCCGTACACTTTCGCCGGCGCTCGGCGCACTCCTAGTTGGGTCCAACAAACTTTTCCCGGCGCTCGGCGCACTCCCAGTTGGGTCGTGTACACTATCGCCGGCGCTCGGCGCACTCCTAGTTGGGTCCCGTACCTTGGCCGGCGCTCGGCGCACTCCTAGTTGGGTCCCACACCTTTCTCGGGGCTCGGCGCACTCCCAGTTGGGTCCGGTACACTTTCGCCGGCGCTCGGCGCACTCCTAGTTGGGTCCCCACACTTTGGCCGGCGCTCGCCGCACCCTAGTTGGGTCCCACACACCTTTCTCGGGGCTCGGCGCACTCCCAGTTGGGTCCCATACACTTTCGCCGGCGCTCGGACGCACTCCTAATTGGGTCCAACACACTTTTTTCCGGCGCTTTACGCATTTACAGTTGGGTCCAACAAACTTTTAAACAGCGCTCCGCGCACTCCCAGTTGGGTCCCGTACACTATTGCCGGCGCTCGGCGCACTCCTAGTTGGGTCCCGCACACTTTGGCCGGCGCTCGGCGCACTCCTAGTTGGGTCCCTCACACCTTCTCGGGGCTCGGCGCACTCCCAGTTGGGTCCGGTACACTTTCACCGGCGCTCGGCGCACTCCTAGTTGGGTCCCCTACACTTTGGCCGACGCTCGGCGCACCTGCCAAGTTGGGTCCCACACACCTTTCTCGGGGCTCGGCGCACTCCCAGTTGGGTCCCGTACACTTTCGCCGGCGCTCGGCGCACTCCTAGTTGGGTCCCGTACACTTTCGCCGGCGCTCGGCGCACCCCAGTTTGGTCCTGTACATCCTCCCGGCGCTCGGCTCACTCCTAACTGGGTCCCGCACATTCTCTGGTCAACGGTCAACGGTCACCGGTCACCGGTCACCGGTCACCGGTCACCGGTCACCGGTCACCGGTCACCGGTCACCGGTCACCGGTCACCGGTCACCGGTCACCGGTCACCGGTCACCGGTCACCGGTCACCGGTCACCGGTCAACGGTCACCGGTCACCGGTCACCGGTCACCGGTCACCGACCAACGGTCACCGGTCAGCTCTTAGCCGTTTATTATTATGTATGATTTTCTCGGCGCTCTGCGCACTCCCAGTTGGGACCCGTACACTTTCGCCGGCGCTCGGCGCACTCCTAGTTGGGTCCCACACACCTTTCTCGAGGCTCGGCGCACTCCTAGTTGGGTCCGGTACACTTTCGCCGGCGCTCGGCGCACTCCTAGTTGGGTCCCCTACACTTTGCCGACGCTCGGCGCACTCCTAGTTGGGTCCCACACACCTTTCTCGGGGCTCGGCGCACCCCAATTGGGTCCGGTACACTTTCGCCGGCGCTCGGCGCACTCCTTGTTGGGTCCCGTACACTTTGGCCGGCGCTCGGTGCACTCCTAGTTGGGTCCCACACACCTTTCTCGGGGCTCAGCGCACTCCCAGTTGGGTCCCGTACACTTTCGCCGGCGCTCGGCGCACCCCAGTTTGGTCCTGTACATCCTCCCCGGCGCTCGGCACTCTCCTAACCGGGTCCTGCACATTCTCTGGTCAACGGTCACCGGTCACCGGTCACCGGTCACCGGTCACCGGTCACCGGTCACCGGTCACCGGTCACCGGTCACCGGTCACCGGTCACCGGTCACCGGTCACCGGTCACCGGTCACCGGTCACCGGCCAACGGTCACCGGTCAACTCTTAGCCGTTTATTATTATGTATGATTTTCTCGGCGCTCTGCGCACTCCCAGTTGGGTCCCACACACTTTTTTCGGCGCTTGACGCATTTCCAGTTGAGTCCCACACTTTTTTCCCGGCGCTCGGCGCACTCCCAGTTGGGTCCCGTACACTTTCGCCGGCGCTCGGCGCACTCCTAGTTGGGTCCAACAAACTTTTCCCGGCGCTCGGCGCACTCCCAGTTGGGTCGTGTACACTATCGCCGGCGCTCGGCGCACTCCTAGTTGGGTCCCGTACCTTTTGGCCGGCGCTCGGCGCACTCCTAGTTGGGTCCCACACCTTTCTCGGGGCTCGGCGCACTCCCAGTTGGGTCCGGTACACTTTCGCCGGCGCTCGGCGCACTCCTAGTTGGGTCCCCTACACTTTGGCCGGCGCTCGCCGCACTCCTAGTTGGGTCCCACACACTTTTTTCGGCGCTTGACGCATTTCCAGTTGAGTCCCACACTTTTTTCCCGGCGCTCGGCGCACTCCCAGTTGGGTCCCGTACACTTTCGCCGGCGCTCGGCGCACTCCTAGTTGGGTCCAACAAACTTTTCCCGGCGCTCGGCGCACTCCCAGTTGGGTCGTGTACACTATCGCCGGCGCTCGGCGCACTCCTAGTTGGGTCCCGTACCTTTTTGCCTGCGCTCGGCGCACTCCTAGTTGGGTCCCACACCTTTCTCGGGGCTCGGCGCACTCCCAGTTGGGTCCGGTACGCTTTCGCCCGCGCGCGCCGCACTCCTAGCTGGCTGCCCTACACGTTGGTCGGCGCTCGCCGCACTCCTAGTTGGGTCCCACACACCTTTCTCGGGGCTCGGCGCACTCCCAGTTGGGTCCCATACACTTTCGCCGGCGCTCGACGCACTCCTAATTGGGTCCAACACACTTTTTTTCCGGCGCTTTACGCATTTACAGTTGGGTCCAACAAACTTTTAACAGCGCTCGGCGCACTCCCAGTTGGGTCCCGTACACTATTGCCGGCGCTCGGCGCACTCCTAGTTGGGTCCCGTACACTTTGGCCGGCGCTCGGCGCACTCCTAGTTGGGTCCCTCACACCTTTCTCGGGGCTCGGCGCACTCCCAGTTGGGTCCGGTACACTTTCACCGGCGCTCGGCGCACTCCTAGTTGGGTCCCCTACACTTTGGCCGACGCTCGGCGCACTCCAAGTTGGGTCCCACACACCTTTCTCGGGGCTCGGCGCACTCCCAGTTGGGTCCCGTACACTTTCGCCGGCGCTCGGCGCACTCCTAGTTGGGTCCCGTACACTTTCGCCGGCGCTCGGCGCACCCCAGTTTGGTCCTGTACATCCTCCCAGGCGCTCGGCACACTTCTAACTGGGTCCTGCACATTATCTGGTCAACGGTCACCGGTCACCGGTCACCGGTCACCGGTCACCGGTCACCGGTCACCGGTCACCGGTCACCGGTCACCGGTCACCGGTCACCGGTCACCGGTCACCGGTCACCGGTCACCGGTCACCGGTCACCGGTCACCGGTCACCGGCCAACGGTCACCGGTCAGCTCTTAGCCGTTTATTATTATGTATGATTTTCTCGGCGCTCTGCGCACTCCCAGTTGGGACCCGTACACTTTCGCCGGCGCTCGGCGCACTCCTAGTTGGGTCCCACACACCTTTCTCGAGGCTCGGCGCACTCCTAGTTGGGTCCGGTACACTTTCGCCGGCGCTCGGCGCACTCCTAGTTGGGTCCCCTACACTTTGGCCGACGCTCGGCGCACTCTAGTTGGGTCCCACACACCTTTCTCGGGGCTCGGCGCACCCCAATTGGGTCCGGTACACTTTCGCCGGCGCTCGGCGCACTCCTTGTTGGGTCCCGTACACTTTGGCCGGCGCTCGGTGCACTCCTAGTTGGGTCCCACACCTTTCTCGGGGCTCAGCGCACTCCCAGTTGGGTCCCGTACACTTTCGCCGGCGCTCGGCGCACCCCAGTTTGGTCCTGTACACCCTCCCCGGCGCTCGGCACTCTCCTAACTGAGTCCCGCACATTCTCTGGTCAACGGTCACCGGTCACCGGTCACCGGTCACCGGTCACCGGTCACCGGTCACCGGTCACCGGTCACCGGTCACCGGTCACCGGTCACCGGCCAACGGTCACCGGTCAACTCTTAGCCGTTTATTATTATGTATGATTTTCTCGGCGCTCTGCGCACTCCCAGTTGGGTCCCACACACTTTTTTCGGCGCTTGACGCATTTCCAGTTGGGTCCCACACTTTTTTCCCGGCGCTCGGCGCACTCCCAGTTGGGTCCCGTACACTTTCGCCGGCGCTCGGCGCACTCCTAGTTGGGTCCAACAAACTTTTCCCGGCGCTCGGCGCACTCCCAGTTGGGTCGTGTACACTATCGCCGGCGCTCGGCGCACTCCTAGTTGGGTCCCGTACCTTTTGGCCGGCGTTCGGCGCACTCCTAGTTGGGTCCCACACCTTTCTCGGGGCTCGGCGCACTCCCAGTTGGGTCCGGTACACTTTCGCCGGCGCTCGGCGCACTCCTAGTTGGGTCCCCTACACTTTGGCCGGCGCTCGCCGCACTCCTAGTTGGGTCCCACACACCTTTCTCGGGGCTCGGCGCACTCCCAGTTGGGTCCCATACACTTTCGCCGGCGCTCGACGCACTCCTAATTGGGTCCAACACACTTTTTTTCCGGCGCTTTACGCATTTACAGTTGGGTCCAACAAACTTTTAACAGCGCTCGGCGCACTCCCAGTTGGGTCCCGTACACTATTGCCGGCGCCCGGCGCAGTCCTCGCTGGGTCCCGGCCACTTTGGCCGGCGCTCGGCGCACTCCAGTTGGGTCCCTCACACCTTCTCGCTCGGCGCACTCCCAGTTGGGTCCGGTACACTTTCACCGGCGCTCGGCGCACCCTAGTTGGGTCCGCTACACTTTGGCCGACGCTCGGCGCACCAAGTTGGGTCCCACACACCTTTCTCGGGGCTCGGCGCACTCCCAGTTGGGTCCCGTACACTTTCGCCGGCGCTCGGCGCACTCCTAGTTGGGTCCCGTACACTTTCGCCGGCGCTCGGCGCACCCCAGTTTGGTCCTGTACATCCTCCCCGGCGCTCGGCACACTTCTAACTGGGTCCTGCACATTATCTGGTCAACGGTCACCGGTCACCGGTCACCGGTCACCGGTCACCGGTCACCGGTCACCGGTCACCGGTCACCGGTCACCGGTCACCGGTCACCGGTCACCGGTCACCGGTCACCGGTCACCGGTCACCGGTCACCGGTCACCGGCCAACGGTCACCGGTCAACTCTTAGCCGTTTATTATTATGTATGATTTTCTCGGCGCTCTGCGCACTCCCAGTTGGGACCCGTACACTTTCGCCGGCGCTCGGCGCACTCCTAGTTGGGTCCCACACACCTTTCTCGAGGCTCGGCGCACTCCTAGTTGGGTCCGGTACACTTTCGCCGGCGCTCGGCGCACTCCTAGTTGGGTCCCCTACACTTTGGCCGACGCTCGGCGCACTCCTAGTTGGGTCCCACACACCTTTCTCGGGGCTCGGCGCACCCCAATTGGGTCCGGTACACTTTCGCCGGCGCTCGGCGCACTCCTTGTTGGGTCCCGTACACTTTGGCCGGCGCTCGGTGCACTCCTAGTTGGGTCCCACACACCTTTCTCGGGGCTCAGCGCACTCCCAGTTGGGTCCCGTACACTTTCGCCGGCGCTCGGCGCACCCCAGTTTGGTCCTGTACATCCTCCCCGGCGCTCGGCACTCTCCTAACCGGGTCCTGCACATTCTCTGGTCAACGGTCACCGGTCACCGGTCACCGGTGACCGGTCACCGGTCACCGGTCACCGGTCACCGGTCACCGGTCACCGGCCAACGGTCACCGGTCAACTCTTAGCCGTTTATTATTATGTATGATTTTCTCGGCGCTCTGCGCACCCCCAGTTGGCTCCCACACACTTTTTTCGGCCCTTGACGCATTTCCAGTTGAGTCCCACACTTTTTTCCCGGCGCTCGGCGCACTCCCAGTTGGGTCCCGTACACTTTCGCCGGCGCTCGGCGCACTCCTAGTTGGGTCCAACAAACTTTTCCCGGCGCTCGGCGCACTCCCAGTTGGGTCGTGTACACTATCGCCGGCGCTCGGCGCACTCCTAGTTGGGTCCCGTACCTTTGCCGGCGCTCGGCGCACTCCTAGTTGGGTCCCACACCTTTCTCGGCTCGGCGCACTCCCAGTTGGGTCCGGTACACTTTCGCCGGCGCTCGGCGCACTCCTAGTTGGGTCCCCTACACTTTGGCCGGCGCTCGCCGCACTCCTAGTTGGGTCCCACACACCTTTCTCGGGGCTCGGCGCACCCCAGTTGGGTCCCATACACTTTCGCCGGCGCTCGACGCACTCCTAATTGGGTCCAACACACTTTTTCCGGCGCTTTACGCATTTACAGTTGGGTCCAACAAACTTTTAACAGCGCTCGGCGCACTCCAGTTGGGTCCCGCACACTATTGCCGGCGCTCGGCGCACTCCTAGTTGGGTCCCGTACACTTTGGCCGGCGCTCGGCGCACTCCTAGTTGGGTCCCTCACACCTTTCTCGGGGCTCGGCGCACTCCCAGTTGGGTCCGGTACACTTTCACCGGCGCTCGGCGCACTCCTAGTTGGGTCCCCTACACTTTGGCCGACGCTCGGCGCACTCCAAGTTGGGTCCCACACACCTTTCTCGGGGCTCGGCGCACTCCCAGTTGGGTCCCGTACACTTTCGCCGGCGCTCGGCGCACTCCTAGTTGGGTCCCGTACACTTTCGCCGGCGCTCGGCGCACCCCAGTTTGGTCCTGTACATCCTCCCCGGCGCTCGGCACACTTCTAACTGGGTCCTGCACATTATCTGGTCAACGGTCACCGGTCACCGGTCACCGGTCACCGGTCACCGGTCACCGGTCACCGGTCACCGGTCACCGGTCACCGGTCACCGGTCACCGGTCACCGGTCACCGGTCACCGGTCACCGGTCACCGGTCACCGGTCACCGGTCACCGGTCACCGGCCAACGGTCACCGGTCAACTCTAGCCGTTTATTATTATGTATGATTTTCTCGGCGCTCTGCGCACTCCCAGTTGGGACCCGTACACTTTCGCCGGCGCTCGGCGCACTCCTAGTTGGGTCCACACACCTTCTCGAGGCTCGGCGCACTCCTAGTTGGGTCCGGTACACTTTCGCCGGCGCTCGGCGCACTCCTAGTTGGGTCCCCTACACTTTGGCCGACGCTCGGCGCACTCCTAGTTGGGTCCCACACACCTTTCTCGGGGCTCGGCGCACCCCAATTGGGTCCGGTACACTTTCGCCGGCGCTCGGCGCACTCCTTGTTGGGTCCCGTACACTTTGGCCGGCGCTCGGTGCACTCCTAGTTGGGTCCCACACACCTTTCTCGGGGCTCAGCGCACTCCCAGTTGGGTCCCGTACACTTTCGCCGGCGCTCGGCGCACCCCAGTTTGGTCCTGTACATCCTCCCCGGCGCTCGGCACTCTCCTAACCGGGTCCTGCACATTCTCTGGTCAACGGTCACCGGTCACCGGTCACCGGTCACCGGTCACCGGCCAACGGTCACCGGTCAACTCTTAGCCGTTTATTATTATGTATGATTTTCTCGGCGCTCTGCGCACTCCCAGTTGGGTCCCACACACTTTTTCGGCGCTTGACGCATTTCCAGTTGAGTCCCACACTTTTTTCCCGGCGCTCGGCGCACTCCCAGTTGGGTCCCGTACACTTTCGCCGGCGCTCGGCGCACTCCTAGTTGGGTCCAACAAACTTTTCCCGGCGCTCGGCGCACTCCCAGTTGGGTCGTGTACACTATCGCCGGCGCTCGGCGCACTGCTAGTTGGGTCCCGTACCTTTTGGCCGGCGCTCGGCGCACTCCTAGTTGGGTCCCACACCTTTCTCGGGGCTCGGCGCACTCCCAGTTGGGTCCGGTACACTTTCGCCGGCGCTCGGCGCACTCCTAGTTGGGTCCCCTACACTTTGGCCGGCGCTCGCCGCACTCCTAGTTGGGTCCCACACACCTTCTCGGCTCGGCGCACTCCCAGTTGGGTCCCATACACTTTCGCCGGCGCTCGACGCACCCTAATTGGGTCCAACACACTTTTTTCCGGCGCTTTACGCATTTACAGTTGGGTCCAACAAACTTTTAACAGCGCTCCGCGCACTCCCAGTTGGGTCCCGTACACTATTGCCGGCGCTCGGCGCACCCCTAGTTGGGTCCCGTACACTTTGCCGGCGCTCGGCGCACTCCTAGTTGGGTCCTCACACCTTCTCTCGGGGCTCGGCGCACTCCCAGTTGGGTCCGGTACACTTTCACCGGCGCTCGGCGCACTCCTAGTTGGGTCCCCTACACTTTGGCCGACGCTCGGCGCACTCCAAGTTGGGTCCCACACACCTTTCTCGGGGCTCGGCGCACTCCCAGTTGGGTCCCGTACACTTTCGCCGGCGCTCGGCGCACTCCTAGTTGGGTCCCGTACACTTTCGCCGGCGCTCGGCGCACCCCAGTTTGGTCCTGTACATCCTCCCCGGCGCTCGGCACACTTCTAACTGGGTCCTGCACATTATCTGGTCAACGGTCACCGGTCACCGGTCACCGGTCACCGGTCACTGGTCACCGGTCACCGGTCACCGGTCACCGGTCACCGGTCACCGGTCACCGGTCACCGGTCACCGGTCACCGGTCACCGGTCACCGGTCACCGGTCACCGGTCACCGGCCAACGGTCACCGGTCAACTCTTAGCCGTTTATTATTATGTATGATTTTCTCGGCGCTCTGCGCACTCCCAGTTGGGACCCGTACACTTTCGCCGGCGCTCGGCGCACTCCTAGTTGGGTCCCACACACCTTTCTCGAGGCTCGGCGCACTCCTAGTTGGGTCCGGTACACTTTCGCCGGCGCTCGGCGCACTCCTAGTTGGGTCCCCTACACTTTGGCCGACGCTCGGCGCACTCCTAGTTGGGTCCCACACACCTTTCTCGGGGCTCGGCGCACCCCAATTGGGTCCGGTACACTTTCGCCGGCGCTCGGCGCACTCCTTGTTGGGTCCCGTACACTTTGGCCGGCGCTCGGTGCACTCCTAGTTGGGTCCCACACACCTTTCTCGGGGCTCAGCGCACTCCCAGTTGGGTCCCGTACACTTTCGCCGGCGCTCGGCGCACCCCAGTTTGGTCCTGTACATCCTCCCCGGCGCTCGGCACACTTCTAACTGGGTCCTGCACATTCTCTGGTCAACGGTCACCGGTCACCGGCCAACGGTTACCGGCCAACGGTCACCGGTCAACTCTTAGCCGTTTATTATTATGTATGCTGCCGAGATGTCGTACGTTCACGCCGTGGCAGTGTGGAGGAAAGAAGATCATCTCCGTGCAAACCGACGTCATCCCCTCCACGAAGAGGGTTTTTGTCATGGGAGAGGTGCTGGCCGGCCGCAGCTCTCCTTCGGATTCTCCTGCAAAGGGCCGGCGTGGAGAGGAATCCTGGACCCGCTCAGAAGTACCTATGCGCCGCGTGCGGCAAGGATGTTACCAGGAGACATACCAGCGTCCAGTGCTTCGGATGCCAAAGGTGGGTGCATCTCTCCTGTTCGGGTCTCTGCTCTGTGAGGCATCATAACTCTTCTTTTCGATGTGTTTTGTGCTCCTCACCTACCAACTCTGATTCCTCAAACTCCAATCGCCCCCTTTCCATTGTACATATAAATCTCAACGGCCTTCGTGGCAAGCTTTCTGAGCTATCTCTCTTTGCATGTACTTACCATCCAGACGTGATCATGGTTCAGGAAACCAAGCTCTCTCCATCCCCTACAACTCCTCATCCCAATATCCCGGGCTATATTTCTTACCATGCTCCAAGGTCAAATCTTGGCGGAGGAGTTTCTACTTTTGTATTATCTACTCTTCCCTCACACCTCATACCTAACACTCCCACGGACGGTACTCTCGAGTACCTCCCGGTCCATCTCCCTCAAAACTCCCCTTTCTCTCTTCAACATCTATATTCCCCCTACCACATCATGCCCTCCATCCTATGATCCTATTCTACTCCTCAGGCAGCTTTACGACTGCTCCCTCTCATCTTCGTCTATATTTGCGGGCGATTTTAATGCTCATACATTTTGCTCGTCTCTTGGCTCTGGTGCTAGAGGAAGTGACGTCGAGGAATGGGCGGAGGAGTGCGACCTGGTCATACTAAACGATGATCAGCCCACTCGCCTCCCTGCCAACAGCCGATCTTCTAGCCCAGACATAACTCTTGTCTCTTCCAACCTTTCAAACACCTGCTCATGGTCTACCTCGACTACATTGTCTAGTGATCATATTCCTGTCTTTGTGCACATCGATCTCTCAAATTCTCTTGCTCCTTATTCTGGTGTTCGACAACGTTCTTATCTCAATTTAGGCCAAGCAGACTGGTGCCTGTTCAGCGAGGTTGCGCTCCGCCTAGCGGCTGACTATCCGTGGAACGGCAATGTGCATCAAAAAGAGCACCACCTGTCTGATGTAATCCGCCGGGCCATGAAGGCGGCTATTTCTGTCGGCCGCGTTAAGACGTTCTATCCAAACGTCACCAGAGAAATTCTCCAAAAGATTAGGACTAGAGATGCCAGGAGAGCAGCCGACCATCTAGACCCTGTCGTTGCTCAACTCGATGACGAGATCAGAAAAGATCTGGACAGGCACAAGAAAGAAGAATGGGAAAAGTTCACGGGACAGTTGGATTTCAAGGCGGACAGTGCAACTACGTGGAAGGTACTACGGAAGCTATCTGGAAAGAGCTCGCCAGCTACCGTATCCACCATTGAATTTGATAGTAACGTTTTCAAGACGAGTAAGGAAGCCGCCTACTCTCTTGGAAAAAGCTTCTTTGTCACAAGTACACGGCGTGGTCCGCAGAATAGAGTGACAGTTAGAGAGCTGTGCCGCCTCCCGCTCATGAGCACGGCCGATGCGTACACTGTGGCGCACGTAGAGAAGATCATAAAGGACATGCGGAACTCCAAAGCTGTCGGTCCCGACGGCATTTGTCCTGCTGTACTGAAGAAGCTCCCGACTGAGATCCTCCCACTCGTCGTTGATGTGATTAACACTTCATTCAGCTCGTGCATTATTCCCCAAAACTGGAAGACAGCCAACGTCATCCCGTTGCCGAAGCCAGGCAAACCTCAGTCGTCAGTAAAGGTTTATCGACCCATTAGCTTGATGTCACCTTTCGCTAAGGTAGCCGAAAAGCTCATTGTGGAGAATTTAGCAGAGCATAACGAGAAACAATTGTTTCAACACGGGTTCAAAAGGCTGCATTCTACAACTACTGCGTTGCTAGAAATTACTAGCTATGCAATCGACGGGTTCAACGCTTTGAAGTCATTGAGAACTGTTGCTGTCGCGTTGGATCTCACCAAGGCTTTCGATACGGTTAACCTAGGAATCCTGTCAAGAAACGTTTTGGAGTCGTCAATACCACCGTGGCAAAAGCGCTGGATATCGGCCTTTATCAAAGGTCGACGGGCAAGAGTCATGTTCCAGAGCCATGTCTCAAACAGTATTCCTATGGCAGCTGGAGTCCCCCAGGGCGGTGTTTTATCACCAGCTCTCTTCAGTCTGTATCTAGAAGATATGCCTGAACCACCACAGGATATCAAGACTGTCGCCTACGCCGATGATATAACAATCATGTGTCGAGATCGGGATATAAAGGTAGCCGCCACCAAGATCAACGAGTACCTGAAGACGCTGAAGAGGTTCTTCGACGACAAGATGCTAAAGATCTCCGCATCGAAATCATCAGTATCCGTCCTGACAACGGACCCATCCGAGCACCGAGCACAGAGCTCATCCGGAGGTAGAGTGGGATGGAGAACGTCTGCCTGCTGCTCGATTTTCAAAACTGCTCGGTCTTGTGCTCGATCCGTCGCTCAAGTTTCATAAAAATACCGAGCAGAAGCAGGCTGTCGTTAAAGCCAAACTCAATGTTCTCAGGGCCCTAGGCGGTACCTCATGGGGTAGCAGCAAGGAAACGATACTCATGACGTATAAGGCGATTCTTCAGCCAGCCTTGGAATAGTTAGTTTCAGAATCTTCCTGGTTCAAGATGCCTAGTTTCAGAATCTTCCTGGTTCAAGATGCAACGCGTACAAAATGCCGCTCTTCGCATTGCCACCGGATGTGCAAAGAGTTCCTCAGTCAAGCATCTGCATGCCGAAGCCCGTCTATTGCCTGTGAAGGAGCACTGACAGCTGCAAGCCCAACAACTACGAATTATTATTATTAAGCAACCAAACCTTTATGCAATGTGCGGGATACTTTCGCGATATAGTTGTGCACGCTATATCGCTCGAACGTTCCCTGTGTACACTCAAACGTCTGCTGGGTTCAGTAGAAGCAGGGGCACCAACGAGCAGGTACCAACAGACTTGTATACACACCCCCAAAGGTGTCGCCGTCCGGCACACTAAGGCCTCTGGTCCATAACACCTTAGGATCCGTACCTAGGGAGTCATGGAGTCTTTGGCCACAAGCCACAATTTCGCCAATTCTGAACTGTCGATCGCTGTCGAGTGATATCCAAAAACTGCGCTATCCAGACTTCTGAGCTATTTCCATGCACCGTTTGCTGCTTTGCAGGAAACCCGCCTCAAGGATAGACCCGTCATCAGCGTCGGAGAGTACACCATCTACTGCGGTAACGCTGACGATAGGAGAGTGGGAGGCTGTGCAATAGCTGTAAGGAAGGATTTCAATGGTATGGTCAAGGAGTTCGGCTCAACGTCGTGTCGGAATGCATTCGTACGACTGCGGGATCACAGAGGATTCAATCTGTGGATAGTGAGTGCTCATGCGCCCACTGAAACCGCCGAAGACAATTCGAAGGATGCGTTTTATGAGGAACTCAATACGTTGCTGGCCAGGATACCTTGTCAACATGCTGTTGTCGTGGGGATTGACGCAAATGCGAAGATGGGACTTGATCAGGAATCCGAAGTACTCGGTAAATGGTTCTACCCAGTGGAGCAAACATCGGACAATGGCTACCGCCTTGTCGACTTTTGTGAACGCAGTGGTCTGATTATTGCATCGACATTCAAGAGGAATCATCGCCGCCATCAGCTTACGTGGCAGGGACCAACCCGGCTATCTCCAGAAGAGCAGCGGAAGCGGAAGATGACAACTTTGAAACTACAGCTTGACTATGTCCTGACGAGGAATATTCCAGTATCGGACATTCGAAGATCTAGAGCTGTGTGGGATGTCGCATTCGATTCGGATCACCGTCCTGTTCTGTTGAACTTCACTGCGAGGATTCATAAGAGGGAGCGAGGGGCTCAGGCTCTCCAGAGGATTGACATGACAAGTCTCAGAGATGAAGAGTGCAGAAGGAATTTCCGACAACGCGTTTCTATTCACATCGGAGTACGGACTAAGAAGAAACTTTGCGACGCGGATTCTTTTGTCAAATGCATCCAGGACGCTTCGAAAGAGGCACTCCCGGTTGTACAGCCTAAGAAGAAGTTCGCCTACGTCTCAGAAGAAACAACATCTACCTACAACAGAGTATGTGCTCTCCGAACTGCAGGAAACTTCGTGGAGGAGAAGCGTCTGAGGAGGAAGTTGCGTCGGCAGCTTCAAAGTGACCGCGAACGAGAGTGGACGTGTAGAGCTAAGGAGTTCGAGAAGGCTTGGGAGGAGAAGAATCCGAGGAAAGCCTACACGTTGCTGCGACAGTATAGCGGGAAGATGAAGAGATGTTCTCCTGTCTTGAACACTACCAATGGAGTTGCAGTTGGTGATGCGACGCTGCCAATATGGAAGGATTACTTCAGTTCACTACTGAATCGTCCAGCGCCATCAGTACCTGAGCTCCCGCATGTTCAGAGAGCACATTACGATGTCAGTGAGGAACCGCCGACTGAGTCTGAAGTTTTGGATTGTGTCCGGAAAATGAAGAATGGAAAGGCAGGTGGAGATGACAACATCACTGCTGAAATGCTGAAAGCTCTTCCTCCGTCTGGGATTCGTGAAATGACCAACACCATCCGTGCCATATGGATGAGCGAAAGGATACCCGATTCGTGGAGACATGCGATCATCGTACCTCTTCACAAGAAGCTATCCGTCACGGATCCTAAGAACTACAGAGGAATCTCTCTACTTCGTGTCATGTACAAGGTTTTAGAACGTATCATTCTCGAGCGACTTATCAAACATCGTGAAGGAACGACCAGAGATGAGCAAGCCGGTTTTCGACCTGGAAGATCGACCATCGACCAAGTGTTCGTCGTGAGAAGAGTAATTGAATCGTGGCAGCGGTTTTCGAAGCCATTACAGCTTGCTTTTTTTGGACTTTGAAGCCGCGTTCGACTCTCCTCATCGTGATCGATTGCTCAATGCTCTGCGAGCAGATGGAGTCCCGGAAAAGTATGTTCGGTTAATCGAGGACATGAACAAAGGAACAACAGCAGCAGTTCGTACACCTGTCGGATTTACGTCAGCTTTCGAGGTGAAAACAGGAGTAAGGCAAGGAGCCGTTGCAGGACCTTTTCTTTTCAACTTCGCCGTTGATGACATCATGCGTAGAGTTGCAGAACAGTTTCCTGCGGATGTGATCCCAACACCATCAGGACGCTCCTTGTCGACCTGGAGTACGCCGACGACATTGTGTTATTCGCTGAAAACAACGCAAAACTGCAAAGGATTGTGAACCTCGTTTCGAAGTATGCCGCAGCCTATGGACTTCGTCTTCGTCCCGACAAATGCAAGCAGATGTGGGTCTCTCAGAGGCCTTCAACTGGAGTTTGTGTGGACGGACAACGTATCGAACTGGTGGACGATTTCTGTTATTTGGGCTGTTTGCTGAAGAACGATGGTAGTTATGCAGCGGATATTCGACAACGATGTGCGAAAGCTACGTCTGCATTCAATTCTCTAACCAAGTGTTTGTGGTCTACCACCATCGCGAAGGAAGTCAAGTTGCGCGTCTACCTATCCGCTATTCGCCCTATCATGATGTACGGATCGGAGACGTGGGCAGCACCGAAAACGCAGGTGGAAAGGTTGGATTGCACGGAGAGGAAGCTTTTTAGGCGTTTGCTCGGATATTTCTGGCCGCGTGTATGCCATAACGAAGACCTTTACAAGGAAATCGACGCAGTACATCAACGCTTGACACGAGGGAGGTGCCAGCATCTCCTAACGCCATCTCAAGCAGCAATGGAAAGTCGACTTCGACTGCTCGGGCATATACTAAGAAGAACGCCGGATCGTCTCGTACAACACGCTTTAAAAATGCTTCCAAATCCTGTCTGGAAACGGCCACCTGGGCGTAGGCGAAAGTTCTGGACGGATGTGGTTAAAGAGGATTTAAAGTCACTCGGCATCGAAAGACAGTTCAGGCGCGATGTTTCGTTTCGCAGGAAATGGAATAGTGACAGCTGGATGGAATGTGTTCAAATTGTGGCTGAAGACCGTGAAAAATGGACACGGCTGACTACTAGGACGGCACACCTCGGTGAAGATGCGGAATGACCGCGTCAGGCGAAAGCCAACCGATTAAGTCAAGTAAGTCAAAGCAACCAAACCACCCGTCCTTGAGAGTGCTTAACCCCGTTAGAGAGAGAGCCAAAAGAATGCCATTTGCCGATGCTCCATGCAAAGTTAACTTGCAGAGATGGCACGACTCACAGCAAGAACGACTCCGTCTTTTGCGCGAGGAGCACACCAAGTTCGTACGGTGTCATCTTGAGAAGGCGGCGGTGAATCCTATACTAGGAGAAGTACCGCCCCCAGTCTGCGAATCCGAGACTCAACTCGGAAGAAGGGCTAGATGCACACTGGCATCGTTGCGCTGCGGTCACTCGTCAATGCTCATGTCCTACGTCAGCAAAATCGACAGCAGCAAATCTGATGTCTGTCCGGACTGCGGTACTATCGGCCATGATACAGCACATTTACTTCGCTGTCCGGTGAGACCTACCACGCTGACCATAATGGATCTATGGACGAATCCACTACTGGTCGCCCAGTTTCTTCACCTATGACAAAACCCTCGATGTGGCTGCAAAGAAGAAGAAGAAGATTATGCATGATTTTCTCGGCGCTCTGTGCACTCCCAGTTGGGTGCCACACACTTTTTCCGGCGCTTGACGCATTTCCAGTTGGGTCCCACACACTTTTCCCGGCGCTCGGCGCACTCCCAGTTTGGTCCCGTACACTCACGCCGGCGCTCGGCGCACTCCCAACTGGGTCCAATACACTTTTTTCTCCGGCGCTTTACGCATTTACAGTTGGGTCCCACACACTTTTCCCGGCGCTCGGCGCACTTGCAGTTGGGTCCCGCACACTTTCGCCGGCGCTCGGCGCACTCCTAGTTGGGTCCCACACACCTTTCTCGGGGCTCGGCGCACTCCCAGTTGGGTCCGGTACACTTTCGCCAGCGCTCGGCGCACTCCTAGTTGGGTCCCCTACACTTTGGCCGACGCTCGGCGCACTCCTAGTTGAGTCCCACACACCTTTCTCGGGGCTCGGCGCACTCCCAGTTGGGTCCCACACACTTTTCCCGACGCTCGGCGCACTCCCAGTTGGTACCCGTACACTTTCGCCGGCGCTCGGCGCACTCCTAGTTGGGTCCAACAAACTTTTCCCGGCGCTCGGCGCACTCCCAGTTGGGTCCAGTACACTTTTCCCGACGCTCGGCGCACTCCCAGTTGGTACCCGTACACTTTCGCCGGCGCTCGGCGCACTCCCAGTTGGGTCCCACACACCTTTCTCGGGGTTCGGCGCACTCCCAGTTGGGTCCAGTACACTATCGCCGGCGCTCGGCGCACTCCTAGTTGGGTCCCGTACACCTTTCTCGGGGTTCGGCGCACTCCCAGTTGAGTCCAGTACACTATCGCCGGCGCTCGGCGCACTCCTCGTTGGGTCCAACAAACTTTTCCCGGCGCTCGGCGCACTCCCAGTTGGGTCCCGTATACTATCGCCGGCGCTCGGCTCACTCCTGGTTGGGTCCAACACACTTTTTTCCGGCGCTTGACGCATTTCCAGTTGGGGCCAACACACATTTCTCGGCGCTCGGTGCACTCCCAGTTGGGTTCCACACACTTTTCTTGGCGCTTTGCGCACTCACAGTTGGGTCCCCTACACTTTGGCCGACGCTCGGCGCACTCCTAGTTGGGTCCCACACACCTTTCTCGGGGCTCGGCGCACTCCCAGTTGGGTCCCGTACACTTTCGCCGGCGCTCGGCGCACTCCTAATTGGGTCCAACACACTTTTTTCCGGCGCTTTACGCATTTACAGTTGGATCCCACACACTTTTCCCGGCGCTCGGCGCACTCGCAGTTGGGTCCCGCACACTTTCGCCGGCGCTCGGCGCACTCCTAGTTGGGTCCCACACACCTTTCTCGGGGCTCGGCGCACTCCCAGTTGGGTCCGGTACACTTCCGCCGGCGCTCGGTGCACTCCTAGTTGGGTCCCCTACACTTTGGCCGACGCTCGGCGCACTCCTAGTTGAGTCCCACACACCTTTCTCGGTGCTCGGCGCACTCCCAGTTGGCTCCCACACACTTTTCCCGACGCTCGGCGCACTCCCAGTTGAGTCCCGTACACTTTCGCCGGCGCTCGGCGCACTCCTAGTTGGGTCCAACAAACTTTTCCCGGCGCTAGGCGCACTCCCAGTTGGGTCCCGTACACTATCGCCGGCGCTCGGCGCACTCCTAGTTGGGTCCCGTACACTTTGGCCGGCGCTCGGCGCACTCCTAGTTGGGTCCCACACACCTTTCTCGGGGCTCGGCGCACTCCCAGTTGGGTCCGGTACACTTTCGCCGGCGCTCGGCGCACTCCTAGTTGGGTCCCGTACACTTTGGCCGGCGCTCGGCGCACTCCCAGTTGGGTCCCACACACCTTTCTCCGGGCTCGGCGCACTCCCAGTTGGGTCCAGTACACTTTCGCCGGCGCTCGGCGCACTCCCAGTTGGGTCCCGTCCACTTCCGCCGGCGCTCGGCGCACCCCAGTTTGGTCCTGTACATCCTCCCCGGCGCTCGGCACACTTCTAACTGGGTCCTGCACATTCTCTGGTTAACGGTCACCGGTCGCCGGTCACCGGTCACCGGTCAACGGTCACCGGTCAACTCTTAGCCGTTTATTATTATGTATGATTTTCTCGGCGCTCTGTGCACTCCCAGTTGGGTGCCACACACTTTTTCCGGCGCTTGACGCATTTCCAGTTGGGTCCCACACACTTTTCCCGGCGCTCGGCGCACTCCCAGTTTGGTCCCGTACACTCACGCCGGCGCTCGGCGCACTCCCAACTGGGTCCAATACACTTTTTTCTCCGGCGCTTTACGCATTTACAGTTGGGTCCCACACACTTTTCCCGGCGCTCGGCGCACTTGCAGTTGGGTCCCGCACACTTTCGCCGGCGCTCGGCGCCCTCCTAGTTGGGTCCCACACACCTTTCTCGGTGCTCGGCGCACTCCCAGTTGCGTCCGGCTCACTTCCCTCAGCGCTCGGCGCGCGCCTAGTTGTGTCCCCTCCACTTTCGCCGACGCTCGGCGCACTCCTAGTTGAGTCCCACACACCTTTCTCGGGGCTCGGCGCACTCCCAGTTGGGTCCCACACACTTTTCCCGACGCTCGGCGCACTCCCAGTTGGTACCCGTACACTTTCGCCGGCGCTCGGCGCACTCCTAGTTGGGTCCAACAAACTTTTCCCGGCGCTCGGCGCACTCCCAGTTGGGTCCAGTACACTATCGCCGGCGCTCGGCGCACTCCTCGTTGGGTCCAACAAACTTTTCCCGGCGCACTCCCAGTTGGGTCCCACACACCTTTCTCGGGGTTCGGCGCACTCCCAGTTGGGTCCAGTACACTATCGCCGGCGCTCGGCGCACTCCTAGTTGGGTCCCGTACACCTTTCTCGGGGTTCGGCGCACTCCCAGTTGAGTCCAGTACACTATCGCCGGCGCTCGGCGCACTCCTCGTTGGGTCCAACAAACTTTTCCCGGCGCTCGGCGCACTCCCAGTTGGGTCCCGTATACTATCGCCGGCGCTCGGCGCACTCCTGGTTGGGTCCAACACACTTTTTTCCGGCGCTTGACGCATTTCCAGTTGGGGCCAACACACATTTCTCGGCGCTCGGTGCACTCCCAGTTGGGTTCCACACACTTTTCTTGGCGCTTTGCGCACTCACAGTTGGGTCCCCTACACTTTGGCCGACGCTCGGCGCACTCCTAGTTGGGTCCCACACACCTTTCTCGGGGCTCGGCGCACTCCCAGTTGGGTCCCGTACACTTTCGCCGGCGCTCGGCGCACTCTAATTGGGTCCAACACACTTTTTCCGGCGCTTTCCGCATTTACAGTTGGATCCCACACACTTTTCCCGGCGCTCGGCGCACTCGCAGTTGGGTCCCGCACACTTTCGCCGGCGCTCGGCGCACTCCTAGTTGGGTCCCACACACCTTTCTCGGGGCTCGGCGCACTCCCAGTTGGGTCCGGTACACTTCCGCCGGCGCTCGGTGCACTCCTAGTTGGGTCCCCTACACTTTGGCCGACGCTCGGCGCACTCCTAGTTGAGTCCCACACACTTTCTCGGTGCTCGGCGCACTCCCAGTTGGCTCCCACACACTTTTCCCGACGCTCGGCGCACTCCCAGTTGAGTCCCGTACACTTTCGCCGGCGCTCGGCGCACTCCTAGTTGGGTCCAACAAACTTTTCCCGGCGCTAGGCGCACTCCCAGTTGGGTCCCGTACACTATCGCCGGCGCTCGGCGCACTCCTAGTTGGGTCCCGTACACTTTGGCCGGCGCTCGGCGCACTCCTAGTTGGGTCCCACACACCTTTCTCGGGGCTCGGCGCACTCCCAGTTGGGTCCGGTACACTTTCGCCGGCGCTCGGCGCACTCCTAGTTGGGTCCCGTACACTTTGGCCGGCGCTCGGCGCACTCCTAGTTGGGTCCCACACACCTTTCTCGGGGCTCGGCGCACTCCCAGTTGGGTCCAGTACACTTTCGCCGGCGCTCGGCGCACTCCCAGTTGGGTCCCGTACACTTCCGCCGGCGCTCGGCGCACCCCAGTTTGGTCCTGTACATCCTCCCCGGCGCTCGGCACACTTCTAACTGGGTCCTGCACATTCTCTGGTCAACGGTCACCGGTCGCCGGTCACCGGTCACCGGTCAACGGTCACCGGTCAACTCTTAGCCGTTTATTATTATGTATGATTTTCTCGGCGCTCTGCGCACTCCCAGTTGGGTGCCACACACTTTTTCCGGCGCTTGACGCATTTCCAGTTGGGTCCCACACTTTTCCCGGCGCTCGGCGCACTCCCAGTTGGGTCCCGTACACTTTCCTCGGGGCTCGGCGCACTCCTAGTTGGGTCCAACACACTTTTTTCCGGCGCTTGACGCATTTCCAGTTTTGGCCAACACACATTTCTCGGCGCTCGGCGCACTCCCAGTTGGATCCCACGCACTTCTCCCGGCGCTCGGTGCGCCCCCAGTTGGGTCCGACACACTTTTCTCTGCGCTCGGCACTTTCCAAGTTGGGTCCCGCACACTTTCCCCGGCGCACCCTCAATGGGGTCCCACACACATTCTCCGGCGCTCAGCGCACTGTCGCTTGTGTACCTGCACTTTCCCCAGCGCTTAGCGCGATCCAAGTTAGGTCCAACACACTTTCCCCACATTCCCAGTTGGGTACACGCATTCCCAGTTGGGTACAACAGACTTTTCCCATTTGGGTCCAACACCTTTTTCTCGGCGCTCGGCGCACTCCCAGTTGGTACCGTACACTTTATACGGCGCTCAATGCTTTCCAGGTTGGGTCCAACACACTTTTCCCGGCGCCAAGGAGCACCGCCAGTTGGGTCCAACACACTTTTCTCGGCGCTCGGCGAGCTCACAGTTGGGTCCAACACACTTTTCCCGGCACCAGGAGCACCCCAGTTGGGTCCAACACACTTTCCTCGGCGCTCAGCGAACTCCCAGTTGGGTCCAACACACTTTTCTCGGCGCTCGGCGCAACAAACTCTTTACGCATTTACAGTTGGGGCCAACACACATTTCTCGGCGCTCGGTGCACTCCCAGTTGGGTTCCACACACTTTTCTCGGCGCTTTGCGCACTCACAGTTGGGTCCCCTACACTTTCGCCGGCGCTCGGCGCACTATTAGTTCGGTCCAACACACTTTTTCCGGCGCTCGACGCATTTCCAGTTGGGTCCAACGCACATTTATCGGCGCTCGGCGCACTCCCAGTTGGGTCCTCTACACTTTCGCCGGCGCTCGGCGCACTCCTAGTTGGGTCCAACACACTTTTACGGCGTTCGACGCATTTCCAGTTGGGTCCCATACACTTTTCTCGGCGCTCGGCGCACACCAGTTTGGTCCTGTTCACCTCCCCGGCGCTCCGGCACACTCCTAACTGGGTCCTGCACATTCTCTGGTCAACGGTCACCGGTCAACGGTCACCGGTCACCGGTCACCGGTCACCGGTCACCGGTCAACGGTCACCGGTCACCGGTCAACGGTCACCGGTCAACTCTTAGCCGTTTATTATTATGTATGATTTTCTCGGCGCTCTGCGCACTCCCAGTTGGGTCCCACACACTTTTTCCGGCGCTTGACGCATTTCCAGTTGGGTCCCACACACTTTTCCCCGGCGCTCGGCGCACTCCCAGTTGGGTCTCGTTCACTTTCGCCGGCACTCGGAGCACTACTAATTGGGTCCAACACACTTTTTTCCGGCGCTTTACGCATTTACAGTTGGGTCCCATACACTTTTCTCGGCGCTCGGCGCACACCAGTTTGGTCCTGTTCACCCTCCCCGGCGCTCGGCACACTCCTAACTGGGTCCTGCACATTCTCTGGTCAACGGTCACCGGTCAACGGTCACCGGTCACCGGTCACCGATCACCGGTCACCGGTCACCGGTCACCGGTCACCGGTCACCGGTCAACGGTCACCGGTCACCGGTCAACGGTCACCGGTCAACTCTTAGCCGTTTATTATTATGTATGATTTTCTCGGCGCTCTGCGCACTCCCAGTTGGGTCCCACACACTTTTTCCGGCGCTCGGCGCACTCCTAGTTGGGTCCAACAAACTTTTCCCGGCGCTCGGCGTACTGCCAGTTGGGTCCAGTACACTATCGCCGGCGCTCGGCGCACTCCTATTTGGGTCCAACAAACTTTTCCTGGCGCTCGGCGCACTCCCAGTTGGGTCCCGTACACTTTCGCCGGCGCTCGGCGCACTCCTAGTTGGGTCCAACACACTTTTTCCGGCGCTTCACGCATTTACCCTTGGGTCCCACACACTTTTCCCTGCGCTCGGCGCACTCCCAGTTGGGTCCCGTACACTTTCGACGGCGCTCGGCGCACTCCTAATTGGGTCCAACACACTTTTTTCCGGCGCTTTACGCATTTACAGTTGGATCCCACACACTTTTCCCGGCGCTCGGCGCACTCGCAGTTGGGTCCCGCACACTTTCGCCGGCGCTCGGCGCACTCCTAGTTGGGTCCCACACACCTTTCTCGGGGCTCGGCGCACTCCCAGTTGGGTCCGGTACACTTCCGCCGGCGCTCGGTGCACTCCTAGTTGGGTCCCCTACACTTTGGCCGACGCTCGGCGCACTCCTATTTGAGTCCCACACACCTTTCTCGGTGCTCGGCGCACTCCCAGTTGGGTCCCACACACTTTTCCCGACGCTCGGCGCACTCCCAGTTGAGTCCCGTACACTTTCGCCGGCGCTCGGCGCACTCCTAGTTGGGTCCAACGAACTTTTCCCGGCGCTAGGCGCACTCCCAGTTGGGTCCCGTACACTATCGCCGGCGCTCGGCGCACTCCTAGTTGGGTCCCGTACACTTTGGCCGGCGCTCGGCGCACTCCTAGTTGGGTCCCACACACCTTTCTCGGGGCTCGGCGCACTCCCAGTTGGGTCCAGTACACTTTCGCCGGCGCTCGGCGCACTCCCAGATTGGGTCCCGTACACTTCCGCCGGCGCTCGGCGCACTCCCAGTTGGGTCCTGTACACCCTCCCCGGCGCTTGGCACACTCCTAACTGGGTCCCGTACATTCTCTGGTCTACGGTCACCGGTCATCAGTCACCGGTCACCGGTCACCGGTCAACGGTCACCGGTCAACTCTTAGCCGTTTATTATTATGTATGATTTTCTCGGCGCTCTGCGCACTCCCAGTTGGGTGCCACACTTTTTCCGGCGCTTGACGCATTTCCAGTTGGGTACCACACACTTTTCCCGGCGCTCGGCGCACTCCCAGTTGGGTCCCGTACACTTTCCTCGGGGCTCGGCGCACTCCTAGTTGGGTCCAACACACTTTTTCCGGCGCTTGACGCATTTCCAGTTTTGCCAACACATTTCTCGGCGCTCGGCGCACTCCCAGTTGGATCCCACGCACTTCTCCCGGCGCTCGGTGCGCCCCCAGTTGGGTCCGACACACTTTCTCTGCGCTCGGCACTTTCCAAGTTGGGTCCCGCACACTTTCCCCGGCGCACCCTCAATGGGGTCCCACACACATTCTCCGGCGCTCAGCGCACTGTCGCTTGTGTACCTGCACTTTCCCCAGCGCTTAGCGCGATCCAAGTTAGGTCCAACACACTTTCCCCACATTCCCAGTTGGGTACACGCATTCCCAGTTGGGTACAACAGACTTTTCCCATTTGGGTCCAACACCTTTTTCTCGGCGCTCGGCGCACTCCCAGTTGGTACCGTACACTTTATACGGCGCTCAATGCTTTCCAGGTTGGGTCCAACACACTTTTCCCGGCGCCAAGGAGCACCGCCAGTTGGGTCCAACACACTTTTCTCGGCGCTCGGCGAACTCACAGTTGGGTCCAACACACTTTTCCCGGCACCAGGAGCACCCCCAGTTGGGTCCAACACACTTTTCTCGGCGCTCAGCGAACTCCCAGTTGGGTCCAACACACTTTTCTCGGCGCTCGGCGCAACAAACTCTTTACGCATTTACAGTTGGGGCCAACACACATTTCTCGGCGCTCGGTGCACTCCCAGCTGGGTTCCACACACTTTTCTCGGCGCTTTGCGCACTCACAGTTGGGTCCCCTACACTTTCGCCGGCGCTCGGCGCACTATTAGTTCGGTCCAACACACTTTTTCCGGCGCTCGACGCATTTCCAGTTGGGTCCCATACACTTTTCTCGGCGCTCGGCGCACACCAGTTTGGTCCTGTTCACCCTCCCCGGCGCTCGGCACACTCCTAACTGGGTCCTGCACATTCTCTGGTCAACGGTCACCGGTCAACGGTCACCGGTCACCGGTCACCGGTCACCGGTCACCGGTCACCGGTCAACGGTCACCGGTCACCGGTCAACGGTCACCGGTCAACTCTTAGCCGTTTATTATTATGTATGATTTTCTCGGCGCTCTGCGCACTCCCAGTTGGGTGCCACACACTTTTTCCGGCGCTTGACGCATTTCCAGTTGGGTCCCACACACTTTTCCCGGCGCTCGGCGCACTCCCAGTTGGGTCCCGTACACTTTCCTCGGGGCTCGGCGCACTCCTAGTTGGGTCCAACACACTTTTTTCCGGCGCTTGACGCATTTCCAGTTTTGGCCAACACACATTTCTCGGCGCTCGGCGCACTCCCAGTTGGATCCCACGCACTTCTCCCGGCGCTCGGTGCGCCCCCAGTTGGGTCCGACACACTTTTCTCTGCGCTCGGCACTTTCCAAGTTGGGTCCCGCACACTTTCCCCGGCGCACCCTCAATGGGGTCCCACACACATTCTCCGGCGCTCAGCGCACTGTCGCTTGTGTACCTGCACTTTCCCCAGCGCTTAGCGCGATCCGTTAGGTCCAACACACTTTCCCCACATTCCCAGTTGGGTACACGCATTCCCAGTTGGGTACAACAGACTTTTCCCATTTGGGTCCAACACCTTTTTCTCGGCGCTCGGCGCACTCCCAGTTGGTACCGTACACTTTATACGGCGCTCAATGCTTTCCAGGTTGGGTCCAACACACTTTTCCCGGCGCCAAGGAGCACCGCCAGTTGGGTCCAACACACTTTTCTCGGCGCTCGGCGAACTCACAGTTGGGTCCAACACACTTTTCCCGGCACCAGGAGCACCCCCAGTTGGGTCCAACACACTTTTCTCGGCGCTCAGCGAACTCCCAGTTGGGTCCAACACACTTTTCTCGGCGCTCGGCGCAACAAACTCTTTACGCATTTACAGTTGGGGCCAACACACATTTCTCGGCGCTCGGTGCACTCCCAGTTGGGTTCCACACACTTTTCTCGGCGCTTTGCGCACTCCCAGTTGGGTCTCCTACACTTTCGCCGGCGCTCGGCGCACTATTAGTTCGGTCCAACACACTTTTTCCGGCGCTCGACGCATTTCCAGTTGGGTCCAACGCACATTTATCGGCGCTCGGCGCACTCCCAGTTGGGTCCTCTACACTTTCGCCGGCGCTCGGCGCACTCCTAGTTGGGTCCAACACACTTTTTACGGCGTTCGACGCATTTCCAGTTGGGTCCCATACACTTTTCTCGGCGCTAGGCGCACACCAGTTTGGTCCTGTTCACCCTCCCCGGCGCTCGGCACACTCCTAACTGGGTCCTGCACATTCTCTGGTCAACGGTCACCGGTCAACGGTCACCGGTCACCGGTCACCGGTCACCGGTCACCGGTCAACGGTCACCGGTCACCGGTCAACGGTCACCGGTCAACTCTTAGCCGTTTATTATTATGTATGATTTTCTCGGCGCTCTGCGCACTCCCAGTTGGGTCCCACACACTTTTTCCGGCGCTTGACGCATTTCCAGTTGGGTCCCACACACTTTTCCCGGCGCTCGGCGCACTCCCAGTTGGGTCTCGTTCACTTTCGCCGGCACTCGGAGCACTACTAATTGGGTCCAACACACTTTTTTCCGGCGCTTTACGCATTTACAGTTGGGTCCCATACACTTTTCTCGGCGCTCGGCGCACACCAGTTTGGTCCTGTTCACCCTCCCCGGCGCTCGGCACACTCCTAACTGGGTCCTGCACATTCTCTGGTCAACGGTCACCGGTCAACGGTCACCGGTCACCGGTCACCGATCACCGGTCACCGGTCACAACGGTCACCGGTCAACGGTCACCGGTCAACGGTCACCGGTCAACTCTTAGCCGTTTATTATTATGATTCTCGGCGCTCGGCTCACTCCCAGTTGGATCCCACACACTTTTTCCGGCGCTCGGCGCACTCCTAGTTGGGTCCAACAAACTTTTCCCGGCGCTCGGCGCACTCCCAGTTGGGTCCCGTACACTTTCGCCGGCGCTCGGCGCACTCCTAGTTGGGTCCAACACACTTTTTTCCGGCGCTTCACGCATTTACACTTGGGTCCCACACACTTTTCCCTGCGCTCGGCGCACTCCCAGTTGGGTCCCGTACACTTTCGACGGCGCTCGGCGCACTCCTAATTGGGTCCAACACACTTTTTTCCGGCGCTTTACGCATTTACAGTTGGATCCCACACACTTTTCCCGGCGCTCGGCGCACTCGCAGTTGGGTCCCGCACACTTTCGCCGGCGCTCGGCGCACTCCTAGTTGGGTCCCACACACCTTTCTCGGGGCTCGGCGCACTCCCAGTTGGGTCCGGTACACTTCCGCCGGCGCTCGGTGCACTCCTAGTTGGGTCCAACAAACTTTTCCTGGCGCTCGGCGCACTCCCAGTTGGGTCCCGTACACTTTCGCCGGCGCTCGGCGCACTCCTAGTTGGGTCCAACACACTTTTTTCCGGCGCTTCACGCATTTACACTTGGGTCCCACACACTTTTCCCTGCGCTCGGCGCACTCCCAGTTGGGTCCCGTACACTTTCGACGGCGCTCGGCGCACTCCTAATTGGGTCCAACACACTTTTTTCCGGCGCTTTACGCATTTACAGTTGGATCCCACACACTTTTCCCGGCGCTCGGCGCACTCGCAGTTGGGTCCCGCACACTTTCGCCGGCGCTCGGCGCACTCCTAGTTGGGTCCACACACTTTCTCGGGGGCTCGGCGCACTCCCAGTTGGGTCCGGTACACTTCCGCCGGCGCTCGGTGCACTCCCTAGTTGGGTCCCTACACTTTGGCCGACGCTCGGCGCACTCTGTTGAGTCCACACACCTTTCTCGGTGCTCGGCGCACTCCAGTTGGGTCCCGCACACTTTTCCCGACGCTCGGCACTCCCAGTTGAGTCCCGTACACTTTCGCCGGCGCTCGCGCAGCTCTAGTTGGGTCCAACAAACTTTCCCGGCGCTGAGCGCACTCCCAGTTGGGTCCCGTACACTATCGCCGGCGCTCGGCGCACTCCTAGTTGGGTCCCGTACACTTTGGCCGGCGCTCGGCGCACTCCTGAATTGGGTCCACACACCTTTCTCGGGGCTCGGCGCACTCCCAGTTGGGTCAGTACACTTTCGCCGGCGCTCGGCGCACTCTAGTTGGGTCCGTACACTTTGGCCGGCGCTCGGCGCACTCCTAGTTGGGTCCACACACCTTTCTCGGTACTCGGCGCACTCCCAGTTGGGTCCAGTACACTTTCGCCGGCGCTCGGCGCACTCCCAGTTGGGTCCCGTACACTTCCGCCGGCGCTCGGCGACCCCAGTTGGTCCTGTACATCCTCCCCGGCGCTCGGCACACTTCTAACTGGGTCCTGCACATTCTCTGGTGAACGGTCACCGGTCGCCGGTCACCGATCACCGGTCAACGGTCACCGGTCAACTCTTAGCCGTTTATTATTATGTATGATTTTCTCGGCGCTCTGCGCACTCCCAGTTGGGTGCCACACTTTTTCCGGCGCTTGACGCATTTCCAGTTAGGTCCCACACACTTTTCCCGGCGCTCAGCGCACTCCCAGTTGGGTCCCGTACACTTTCCTCGGCGCTCGGCACTCTAGTTGGGTCCAACACACTTTTTCCGGCGCTTGACGCATTTCAGTTTTAGCCAACACATTTCTCGGCGCTCGGCGCACTCCCAGTTGGATCACGCACTTCTCCCGGCGCTCGGTGCGCACTCCCAGTTGAGTCCGACACACCTTTCTCTGCGCTCGGCACTTTCCAAGTTGGGTCCCGCACACTTTCCCCGGCGCACCCTCAATGGGGTCCACACATTCTCCGGCGCTCAGCGCACTGTCGCTTATTACTGCACTTTCCAGCGCTTAGCGCGATCAAGTTAGGTCAACACACTTTCCCCACATTCCCAGTTGGGTACACGCATTCCCAGTTGGGTACAACAGACTTTTCCCATTTGGGTCCAACACCTTTTTCTCGGCGCTCGGCGCACTCCAGTTGGTACCGTACACTTTATACGGCGCTCAATGCTTTCAGGTTGGGTCCAACACACTTTTCCCGGCGCCAAGGAGCACCGCCAGTTGGGTCCAACACACTTTTCTCGGCGCTCGGCGAACTCACAGTTGGGTCCAACACACTTTTCCCGGCACCAGGAGCACCCCAGTTGGGTCCAACACACTTTCTCGGCGCTCAGCGAACTCCCAGTTAGGTCAACACACTTTTCTCGGCGCTCGGCGCAACAAACTCTTTCCGCATTTACAGTTGGGGCCAACACACATTTCTCGGCGCTCGGTGCACTCCCAGCTGGGTTCCACACACTTTTCTCGGCGCTTTGCGCACTCACAGTTGGGTCCCCTACACTTTCGCCGGCGCTCGGCGCACTATTAGTTCGGTCCAACACACTTTTTCCGGCGCTCGACGCATTTCCAGTTGGGTCCAACGCACATTTATCGGCGCTCGGCGCACTCCCAGTTGGGTCCTCTACACTTTCGCCGGCGCTCGGCGCACTCCTAGTTGGGTCCAACACACTTTTTACGGCGTTCGACGCATTTCCAGTTGGGTCCCATACACTTTTCTCGGCGCTCGGCGCACACCAGTTTGGTCCTGTTCACCCTCCCCGGCGCTCGGCACACTCCTAACTGGGTCCTGCACATTCTCTGGTCAACGGTCACCGGTCAACGGTCACCGGTCACCGGTCACCGGTCACCGGTCACCGGTCAACGGTCACCGGTCACCGGTCAACGGTCACCGGTCAACTCTTAGCCGTTTATTATTATGTATGATTTTCTCGGCGCTCTGCGCACTCCCAGTTGGGTCCCACACACTTTTTCCGGCGCTTGACGCATTTCCAGTTGGGTCCCACACACTTTTCCCGGCGCTCGGCGCACTCCCAGTTGGGTCTCGTTCACTTTCGCCGGCACTCGGAGCACTACTAATCGGGTCCAACAAACTTTTCCTGGCGCTCGGCGCACTCCCAGTTGGGTCCCGTACACTTTCGCCGGCGCTCGGCGCACTCCTAGTTGGGTCCAACACACTTTTTTCCGGCGCTTCACGCATTTACACTTGGGTCCCACACACTTTTCCCTGCGCTCGGCGCACTCCCAGTTGGGTCCCGTACACTTTCGACGGCGCTCGGCGCACTCCTAATTGGGTCCAACACACTTTTTTCCGGCGCTTTACGCATTTACAGTTGGATCCCACACACTTTTCCCGGCGCTCGGCGCACTCGCAGTTGGGTCCCGCACACTTTCGCCGGCGCTCGGCGCACTCCTAGTTGGGTCCCACACACCTTCTCGGGGCTCGGCGCACTCCCAGTTGGGTCCGGTACACTTCCGCCGGCGCTCGGTGCACTCCTAGTTGGGTCCCCTACACTTTGGCCGACGCTCGGCGCACTCCTATTTGAGTCCCACACACCTTTCTCGGTGCTCGGCGCACTCCCAGTTGGGTCCCACACACCTTTCCCGCCGCTCGGCGCCCTCCCAGTCGCGTCCCGGACCCTTTCGCCGGCGCTCGGCGCACTCTAGTTGGGTCCAACGAACTTTTCCCGGCGCTAGGCGCACTCCCAGTTGGGTCCCGTACACTATCGCCGGCGCTCGGCGCACTCCTAGTTGGGTCCCGTACACTTTGCCGGCGCTCGGCGCACTCTAGTTGGGTCCCACACACCTTTCTCGGGGCTCGGCGCACTCCCAGTTGGGTCCGGTACACTTTCGCCGGCGCTCGGCGCACTCCTAGTTGGGTCCCGTACACTTTGGCCGGCGCTCGGCGCACTCCTAGTTGGGTCCCACACACCTTTCTCGGGGCTCGGCGCACTCCCAGTTGGGTCCAGTACACTTTCGCCGGCGCTCGGCGCACTCCCAGTTGGGTCCCGTACACTTCCGCCGGCGCTCGGCGCACCCCAGTTTGGTCCTGTACATCCTCCCCGGCGCTCGGCACACTTCTAACTGGGTCCTGCACATTCTCTGGTCAACGGTCACCGGTCGCCGGTCACCGGTCACCGGTCAACGGTCACCGGTCAACTCTTAGCCGTTTATTATTATGTATGATTTTCTCGGCGCTCTGCGCACTCCCAGTTGGGTGCCACACACTTTTTCCGGCGCTTGACGCATTTCCAGTTGGGTCCCACACACTTTTCCCGGCGCTCGGCGCACTCCCAGTTGGGTCCCGTACACTTTCCTCGGGGCTCGGCGCACTCCTAGTTGGGTCCAACACACTTTTTCCGGCGCTTGACGCATTTCCAGTTTTGGCCAACACCCATTTCTCGGCGCTCGGCGCACTCCCAGTTGGATCCCACGCACTTCTCCCGGCGCTCGGTGCGCCCCCAGTTGGGTCCGTCACACTTTTTCTCTGCGCTCGGCACTTTCCAAGTTGGGTCCCGCACACTTTCCCCGGCGCACCCTCAATGGGGTCCCACACACATTCTCCGGCGCTCAGCGCACTGTCGCTTGTGTACCTGCACTTTCCCCAGCGCTTAGCGCGATCCAAGTTAGGTCCAACACACTTTCCCCACATCCCCAGTTGGGTACCCGCATTCCCTGTTGGGTACAACAGACTTTTCCCATTTGGGTCCAACACACTTTTCTCGGTGCTCGGCGCACTCCCAGTTGGTACCGTACACTTTATACGGCGCTCAATGCTTTCCAGGTTGGGTCCAACACACTTTTCCCGGCGCCAAGGAGCACCGCCAGTTGGGTCCAACACACTTTTCTCGGCGCTCGGCGAGCTCACAGTTGGGTCCAACACACTTTTCCCGGCACCAGGAGCACCCCCAGTTGGGTCCAACACACTTTTCTCGGCGCTCAGCGAACTCCCAGTTGGGTCCAACACACTTTTCTCGGCGCTCGGCGCAACAAACTCTTTACGCATTTACAGTTGGGGCCAACACACATTTCTCGGCGCTCGGTGCACTCCCAGTTGGGTTCCACACACTTTTCTCGGCGCTTTGCGCACTCACAGTTGGGTCCCCTACACTTTCGCCGGCGCTCGGCGCACTATTAGTTCGGTCCAACACACTTTTTCCGGCGCTCGACGCATTTCCAGTTGGGTCCCATACACTTTTCTCGGCGCTCGGCGCACACCAGTTTGGTCCTGTTCACCCTCCCCGGCGCTCGGCACACTCCTAACTGGGTCCTGCACATTCTCTGGTCAACGGTCACCGGTCAACGGTCACCGGTCACCGGTCACCGGTCACCGGTCACCGGTCAACGGTCACCGGTCACCGGTCAACGGTCACCGGTCAACTCTTAGCCGTTTATTATTATGTATGATTTTCTCGGCGCTCTGCGCACTCCCAGTTGGGTCCCACACACTTTTTCCGGCGCTTGACGCATTTCCAGTTGGGTCCCACACACTTTTCCCGGCGCTCGGCGCACTCCCAGTTGGGTCTCGTTCACTTTCGCCGGCACTCGGCGCACTACTAATTGGGTCCAACACACTTTTTTCCGGCGCTTTACGCATTTACAGTTGGGTCCCATACACTTTTCTCGGCGCTCGGCGCACACCAGTTTGGTCCTGTTCACCCTCCCCGGCGCTCGGCACACTCCTAACTGGGTCCTGCACATTCTCTGGTCAACGGTCACCGGTCAACGGTCACCGGTCACCGGTCACCGGTCACCGGTCACCGGTCAACGGTCACCGGTCACCGGTCAACGGTCACCGGTCAACTCTTAGCCGTTTATTATTATGTATGATTTTCTCGGCGCTCTGCGCACTCCCATTTGGGTCCCACACACTTTTTCCGGCGCTCGGCGCACTCCTAGTTGGGTCCAACAAACTTTTCCCGGCGCTCGGCGTACTGCCAGTTGGGTCCAGTACACTATCGCCGGCGCTCGGCGCACTCCTATTTGGGTCCAACAAACTTTTCCTGGCGCTCGGCGCACTCCCAGTTGGGTCCCGTACACTTTCGCCGGCGCTCGGCGAACTCCTAGTTGGGTCCGACACACTTTTCTCTGCGCTCGGCACTTTCCAAGTTGGGTCCCGCACACTTTCCCCGGCGCACCCTCAATGGGGTCCCACACACATTCTCCGGCGCTCAGCGCACTGTCGCTTGTGTACCTGCACTTTCCCCAGCGCTTAGCGCGATCCAAGTTAGGTCCAACACACTTTCCCCACATTCCCAGTTGGGTACACGCATTCCCAGTTGGGTACAACAGACTTTTCCCATTTGGGTCCAACACCTTTTTCTCGGCGCTCGGCGCACTCCCAGTTGGTACCGTACACTTTATACGGCGCTCAATGCTTTCCAGGTTGGGTCCAACACACTTTTCCCGGCGCCAAGGAGCACCGCCAGTTGGGTCCAACACACTTTTCTCGGCGCTCGGCGAACTCACAGTTGGGTCCAACACACATTTATCGGCGCTCGGCGCACTCCAAGTTAGGTCCCATACACTTTTCTCGGCGCTCGGCGCACACCAGTTTGGTCCTGTTCACCCTCCCCGGCGCTCGGCACACTCCTAACTGGGTCCTGCACATTCTCTGGTCAACGGTCACCGGTCAACGGTCAACGGTCACCGGTCACCGGTCACCGGTCAACGGTCACCGGTCACCGGTCAACGGTCACCGGTCAACTCTTAGCCGTTTATTATTACGTATGATTTTCTCGGCGCACTGCGCACTCCCAGTTGGGTCCCACACACTTTTTCCGGCGCTTGACGCATTTCCAGTTGGGTCCCACACACTTTTCCCGGCGCTCGGCGCACTCCCAGTTGGGTCTCGTTCACTTTCGCCGGCACTCGGCGCACTCCTAATTGGGTCCAACACACTTTTTTCCGGCGCTTTACGCATTTACAGTTGGGTCCCACACACTTTTCCCGGCGCTCGGCGCACTCCTAGTTGGGTCCAACAAACTTTTCCCGGCGCTCGGCGTACTGCCAGTTGGGTCCAGTACACTATCGCCGGCGCTCGGCGCACTCCTATTTGGGTCCAACAAACTTTTCCTGGCGCTCGGCGCACTCCCAGTTGGGTCCCGTACACTTTCGCCGGCGCTCGGCGCACTCCTAGTTGGGTCCAACAAAGTTTTCCCGGCACTCGGCGCACTCCCAGTTGGGTCCCGTTCACTTTCGCCGGCGCTCGGCGCACTCCTAATTGGGTCCAACACACTTTTTTCCGGCGCTTCACGCATTTAAACTTGGGTCCCACACACTTTTCCCTGCGCTCGGCGCACTCCCAGTTGGGTCTCGTTCACTTTCCCCGGCACTCGGCGCACTCCTAATTGGGTCCAACACACTTTTTTCCGGCGCTTTACGCATTTACAGTTGGGTCCCACACACTTTTCCCGGCGCTCGGCGCACTCCTAGTTGGGTCCAACAAACTTTTCCCGGCGCTCGGCGTACTGCCAGTTGGGTCCAGTACACTATCGCCGGCGCTCGGCGCACTCCTATTTGGGTCCAACAAACTTTTCCTGGCGCTCGGCGCACTCCCAGTTGGGTCCCGTACACTTTCGCCGGCGCTCGGCGCACTCCTAGTTGGGTCCAACAAAGTTTTCCCGGCACTCGGCGCACTCCCAGTAGGGTCCCGTTCACTTTCGCCGGCGCTCGGCGCACTCCTAATTGGGTCCAACACACTTTTTTCCGGCGCTTCACGCATTTACACTTGGGTCCCACACACTTTTCCCTGCGCTCGGCGCACTCCCAGTTGGGTCCCGTACACTTTCGCCGGCGCTCGGCGCACTCCTAGTTGGGTCCAACAAACTTTCCCCGGCGCTCGGCGCACTCCCAGTTGGGTCCCACACACTTTTCTCGGCGCTTTGCGCACTCCCAGTTGGGTCCTCTACCCTCTCCCCGCCGCTGGGCGCTCTCCTATTTGGGTCCACCCCCCTTTTCCCGGCGCTTGACGCATTTCCATTTGGGTCCAACACACATTTATCGGCGCTCGGCGCGCCCCCAGTTGGGTCCCACACACTTTTCCCGGCGCTCGCCGCACTCCCAGTTGGGTCCCGTACACTTTCGCCAGCGCTCGACGCATTTCCAGTTGGGTCCAACGCACATTTATCGGCGCTCGGCGCACTCCCAGTTGGGTCCCCTACACTTTCGCCGGCGCTCGGCGCACTCCTAGTTGGGTCCCGTACACTTTCGCCAGCGCTCGGCGCTCTCCCAGTTGGGTCCAGTACACTATCGCCGGCGCTCGGCGCACTCCTAATTGGGTCCAACACACTTTTTTCCGGCGCTTTACGCATTTACAGTTGGGTCCCACACACTTTTCCCGGCGCTCGGCGCACTGCCAGTTGGGTCCCGTACACTATCGCCAGCGCTCGGCACTCTCCTAGTTGGGTCCCGTACACTATCGCCAGCGCTCGGCGCTCTCCCAGTTGGGTCCAGTACACTATCGCCGGCGCTCGGCGCACTCCTATTTGGGTTCAAAAAACTTTTCCCGGCGCTCGGCGCACTCCCAGTTGGGTCCCGTTCACTTTCGCCGGCGCTTGGCGCACTCCTAGTTGGGTCCAACGCACATTTCTCGGCGCTCGGCGCACTCCCAGTTGGGTCCCACACACTTTTCTCGGCGCTTTGCGCACTCCCAGTTGGGTCCCCTACACTTTCGCCGGCGTTCGGCGCACTCCTATTTGGGTCCAACACACTTTTTCCGGCGCTTGACGCATTTCCATTTGGGTCCAACACACATTTATCGGCGCTCGGCGCGCTCCCAGTTGGGTCCCACACACTTTTCCCGGCGCTCGGCGCACTCCCAGTTGGGTCCCGTATACTTTCGCCGGCGCTCGGCGCACTCCTAGTTGGGTCCAACAAACTTTTCCCGGCGCTCGGCGCACTCCAAGTTGGGTCCCGTACACTTTCGCCGGCGCTCGGCGCACTCCTAGTTGGGTCCAACAAACTTTTCCCGGCGCTCGGCGCACTCCCAGTTGGGTCCAGTACACTATCGCCGGCGCTCGGCGCACTCCTATTTGGGTCCAACAAACTTTTCCTGGCGCTCGGCGCACTCCCAGTTGGGTCCCGTACACTTTCGCCGGCGCTCGGCGCACTCCTAGTTGGGTCCAACAAACTTTCCCGGCGCTCGGCGCACTCCCAGTTGGGTCCCGTTCACTTTCGCCGGCGCTCGGCGCACTCTAATTGGGTCCAACACACTTTTTCCGGCGCTCTACGCATTTACAGTTGGGTCCCACACACTTTTCCCGGCGCTCGGCGCACTGCCAGTTGGGTCCCGTACACTATCGCCAGTGCTCGGCGCCTCCCAGTTGGGTCCAGTACACTATCGCCGGCGCTCGGCGCACTCCTAGTTGGGTCCAACAAACTTTTCCTGGCGCTCGGCGCACTCCCAGTTGGGTCCCGTACACTATCGTCGGCGCTCGGCGCACTCCTAGTTGGGTCCAACAAACTTTTCCGGCGCTCGGCGCACTCCCAGTTGGGTCCCGTACACTATCGCCGGCGCTCGGCGCACTCCTAGCTGGGTCCAACGCACATTTCTCGGCGCTCGGCGCACTCCTAGTTGGGTCCAACACAACTTTTCCGGCGCTTGACGCATTTCCAGTTGGGTCCAACACACATTTCTCGGCGCTCGGCGCTCGGCGCACTCCCAGTTGGGCCCCACACATTTTTCCCGGCGCTCGGCGCACTCAGAGTTGGGTCCCGTACACTTTCGCCGGCGCTCGGCGCACTCCTAGTTGGGTCCAACAAACTTTTCCCGGCGCTCGGCGCACTCCCAGTTGGGTCCAGTACACTATCGCCGGCGCTCGGCGCACTCCTATTTGGGTCCAACAAACTTTTCCTGGCGCTCGGCGCACTCCCAGTTGGGTCCCGTACACTTTCGCCGGCGCTCGGCGCACTCCTAGTTGGGTCCAACAAACTTTTCCCGGCGCTCGGCGCACTCCCAGTTGGGTCCCGTTCACTTTCGCCGGCGCTCGGCGCACTCCTAATTGGGTCCAACACACTTTTTTCCGGCGCTCTACGCATTTACAGTTGGGTCCCACACACTTTTCCCGGCGCTCGGCGCACTGCCAGTTGGGTCCCGTACACTATCGCCAGTGCTCGGCGCTCTCCCAGTTGGGTCCAGTACACTATCGCCGGCGCTCGGCGCACTCCTAGTTGGGTCCAACAAACTTTTCCTGGCGCTCGGCGCACTCCCAGTTGGGTCCCGTACACTATCGTCGGCGCTCGGCGCACTCCTAGTTGGGTCCAACAAACTTTTCCCGGCGCTCGGCGCACTCCCAGTTGGGTCCCGTACACTATCGCCGGCGCTCGGCGCACTCCTAGCTGGGTCCAACGCACATTTCTCGGCGCTCGGCGCACTCCTCTTAGGGTCCAACACACTTTTTCCGGCGCTTGACGCATTTCCATTTGGGTCCAACACACATTTATCGGCGCTCGGCGCGCTCCCAGTTGGGTCCCACACACTTTTCCCGGCGCTCGGCGCACTCCCAGTTGGGTCCCGTACACTTTCGCCGGCGCTCGGCGCACCCCAGTTTGGTCCTGTACATCCTCCCCGGCGCTCGGCACACTTCTAACTGGGTCCTGCACATTCTCTGGTCACCGGTCACCGGTCACCGGTCACCGGTCACCGGTCAACGGTCACCGGTCACCGGTCAACTCTTAGCCGTTTATTATTATGTATGATTCTTGCTACCTAAAGAACCAAATATTGAATAATCAACTACTCAAATTTTTATTTTAATCGAAAGCTCAAAAAAAACTACCTGAATTTCTTATTCAACAATGTTCTGAGATTAGTTGTGAGATGCTCGGCAAATTCTACAAATCGCACGTCTCAATTATGATTGCTCTCTTCATTTTCACTTGTTCTTTCAATTCAATTATATTTACCAATGCTGGAATCAACGTCAAGGTATTCTTTAGCTCAATATATACTTTCAATGAAACGGTAAATTTTTTGGCGTTGACTAGAAGTCTCATCAGAAAAATTATCGGCATTATCGAGAAATATTTTTATTTGCGGTCAAATTCTGATCGGATTTCTTCCTGCGTTTCGTTCTGAGAACCGTATTTTCGTTCATTTTTGGGCGTTTCGCGCCCAATTTCCGCAATGAAAGAAATAACATATTTGTAGCGGAACACGAAATCCGATTTCCGAAATTCAATTCTTTTCACCCGTGCTTACTAGTGAACCGAATATTCGAAAATCAACGACTCAGATTTTCGAATTGATCGAAAACTCACTAAAAAGTGGAAAACTGAGTGTTTGCGGGATGCATGTTTCGATTTTTTGAATAAATCTAACAATCAAATATTGAAAAAACTCTAATCTTCGCAATTACCCAACAGCAATAACAGATCGATATATTAAAGTTCAAAGTGACCAACAAGGTCAGGCGCAATGGGATCGGTCGGTGGAGAGTGCGGCCCCCTCCCCTCTCAGCGGGTAGCTTGGCGGCCCCCAGCCTCCGCGAACCAAAATCGATTTTTTCCATTTATTTTCAACTATGGTTTTTGATTTTTTTGAAAAAAATATATATATATATATATATATATATATATATATATATATATATATATATATATATATATATATATATATATATATATATATATATATATATATATATATATATATATATATATATATATATATATATATATATATATATATATAAAGAGTTCATTCTTGGCGGAAATTCCTATGAACTTCGATGCACATGCTGGAAAAACGAATTTTAGTGTACAAATTCTTTCTTTTAGCTTGGCCATTTCCCACCTGAAATCAATGTTCAAAATGGTAGCACTCGTGCTTCGTGTACTTCATTGCCTCTATTAACTGTACAAATATTAATCTACAGCGACATTTAATGTCAATGTGAATTTCTCGCTCAATATAAAATCTCGATGAAACGAGGATTTTTTTCCTGTTTGTCACTTATCCCAACGAATGCAATAGCTTTTCCATAACTTGCGTTTTCTCTGAATATTTTGTGCTGTAAATACTCATAACAACATTTGTATGCATATGAAATGCAGATACATTGTACAAAGCCATGAAAAAGTACTTTTTGGAAAATCCCTGAGGCACTTAGGAAACTGAAAAAAAAGAAAATGTGTAGATTTTTTGAGGACTTCGGCTGTCCAAAATTTCCCTTTTGAGAATTGTTGCTGTTCAAACGCGATTTTCGACCATTTCCACAATTTTACGATGGAATCGCCCCGAATTTTCTTGATAGGGGCCATTTGGACTGGAATTAGGGCATGTTACGATGGGTGGACGGTAGTTTCGTCGAAGCCTCAAATTTGGTTTAAACTTTGTCTGTGGGTTTTATTTGGAACGCCGAACACAAATTTGAGGTTGATTAGTCGATTTTTGAAATATTAAGGTAGGTTAGGTCAGTCAGAAGGCATTATGCCTGCCGTAACGTGCTTAACGCCCTAAGGTCAATGGTATACATCTGTGACACACGGTCGCGTAGCGTCGCTGAGCACATCGACAGTGACCGCTTGTCGCCAAGCTCCCGCCCGTTGGACCTAGTGCATGCTTGGCGCGACGGGCGACGCGACATATGTAGTGCTTATCATATAAATCGACCGAAAGTTGATATTGCTGATATGCACTGTCGTTGTCGCGCGTCGCGGGAAGTATGCACTAAGTCTTAGGCCGGCATCATACTTCCCGAGATGCATATCAGTGATGTCGATTTTTGGTCGATATTGACTTTGAACATTGTGTCGCGTCGCCCGTTGCTGGAAGCATGATGTCGGCCTTAAATCTGCGACGCGCGGCAGTGACAGCGACATAAATCGGCAGATTTGCAGTATGTCAGCCCTCCGTGGCACGTCGCTGCGAAAGAAACGGGCTGCTGTTCCTATGACGGTCATTGCCTTTGCTCCGAAGCTGGTCCCGCCGCGATTTGTGCTGAATGTCGTTACTGTCACTCATGACCGTGACAGAGTGAGTATACCATTGACCTAAATAAGCCCATAAACCTCTGAATCTCATCGTTCAACGCTGGCAAGGTGATGGTAATTAAATTATGGATGAAAATTTGTGGTCAAACTTGACAGTTAGGAGTTTTCCAGAATCTTCCATCGAGAGAAATCATCACCGTTCAATTTTATCGATTTTCTGGAATTATCGATTTTATTGATTTTTCGAAAGAATCAATAAAGGGATGTGAAAGTGGACCCACTCGATAGCGGACCTTTAATAACCCCTAAATGTTCAATGTAGGCACTGATTTCTTCTTGCAAAAGGAAATAACCATCTTACTGCTAGCGTTGGCCGCTGAGATTCAGAGTTTTGTAATAAGCCCCCGTTAGAAGTTTTGAGACGAATCCGAAAGAAATCTAATCATCCTAGAGATCCCGATGGGATTTCTTGAATCCCCTTACTTTTCCTTTTTGGGATCCCCGGGGGCATTTGAGAAATTTTTCGAACACGAATTGTTTATGTGCTGTTACAAACTTACAGGGAAGAAAACCTGCTTTTCTAAATCGTCGGCGTGCGGGTAGAACAGCGCCGGGTGATTTTACTTCCATAATGCTGTAAATTTCCATGATTTTCTCGACAATCAGTGTTTGTTCGTTTTCGTTTTTTTTTCTTATTTTTTCTACCAATTTTGTTGAATTTTTTTGTTCAAGGGGAAAACCAGCGATGCGTATCCGGTTATTTTTGGCATTGCTGGCCGGCTTCGTGGAGGCGCAAAATCTGGCCAGTAGGTTTTTTACAGATGTCATTTAATTTTTACAATATCGAGATAGGATATCATTGTCTGTTCTTCGAAATCCGCACTGTGGCATGTGTTTACGAAGGATGGATTAAGTGTAAAAACGTTCGAGTGTGGGTGTGTATCTGTTCATTTTAGATGGTCCCTTTGCTGAAACTGGATCGAATGCCGGATTCATTTCGCGAATCAATCAGAAGGTGCTGTTTTTTCCTCATTCAGAGAATCATATTGTCTAATAGAATGTCGAGATCGAGATTTACGCATGTCGGGATGGATCAAGCATTTCATGTGTGTTTATGTGTTCAGGGATTTGATCTGATGGCCGGTTATCTTGGCGATCGGGTAAAACGGTTTCTTGGCCCCGGAGAGCTGATTTTCAACATTTCAGCGGCGGTTTCATCTGATGTAGGTTTTTTTCAGTTACGATTTTTCTCATCTATCACATGCAAATCTTCCGGTCCAGACGAAGTCTTTACTTGACTGTCCTATTCAGCAAAAAATAACACCCTGGAAATAGTGCGCAATATTCCTTCTGAATTAATCCCTCTTCTGACTAGATCTCGTAGTTGATATCCTACGAACCCCCATGAAAATCACTCTCCTCGAGCCGTTCCCTTTCCTAATGATCCGCAGACCACTCATGAACTTTGTCTTCTCCTACCCATTCGCATAGTTGATAGCACACGAACCACCCATGAAGTCTTGTCCTTCTGATAAGGAAAGTGTCTTTTATAACTCTGTAATGGACCAGAATGATTTCACTGATCTTAAATTCTACAGGAAGGGGTGATTTTTTTACCTAAAAGCATTGCCGAAGTTTTCTCTTTTGAAATTTCTAGATCCCATTTCGTAGACCATTCAAATAGAGCATCTAAAGCCCTCTGAAAAAGTTGAGGGACGAGTTGTACCGCATTGGCTGAAATAGCGGAGCTAGCGACGAGTTTGTTGGGATAACGACGCCAATGTACTCGTACGGCCCTTTCTGGAACGCTTACGACGTTAGAAGCGTAAAAAATGAGCCAAAATGACCGTAGTCGAGCACTGACCATTTGTATGGAGGAGCGGAGCCCTATCGATGGGCGGAGAAAGGATGGTTTTCTGACTCAATACGGCTCAAATACGGTCATTTTAACCCGTTTCCAACACTTCCAACTTCGTGAGGGCTCTTCTTGGGCCCGCACGACCCCACTAATGTAGTTATCTCAACAACTTTTGCCAGCGTGTATGCTGCCCTTAACGATCCCAAATTTGTAGTGCATATCCGAATGCACAAATCAGGTTGACCCTTTTGACTTAATGTTACCATGATTGGTGTCCTGCAGACCATCACTAACGTTCTTTTCAACTCGTTTTGGAAGTTTAATTTTTTTTTGCCTCCGCTCGTGAATGTTGTATTTTCCTACACTGCTCCCGTAGTTGATACCATACGGACAAACCAAAAAGTACATCATTGTTGAGCCATTTCCATTGTAAGTGTTCTTCACATCTTTCATTAAGTCTGCTTTTCTGCACCATTTCCCTTGGTCGGTATCATCCGGACCACCCATTAAAGGCAGTGTTTACGATACATCTCGTTCTCGAGGTCTCGGGGTGACACACTAAGTTGGCAGGTGCTGTAGAGGATAGGGTCGAAGAAGACTGGCCAGAAATAATAAAAATCGGCTTAGAAAGCTATCCGGGTGCGCCTACCTATCCCGGTCCGCCCCCCAATCGGACCAGCTTGTGGCGCCGCACAAGTTTCGATGGCAAATTACCAAGCAACTCTGCCGCAGTTAGCATTATCGATTCGCGCAGATTTCGCGATCAGCGCGCGCTTGCCGAAATCAGCAGGCCCATGATTCTCGTCTACGCCCTGAATTTAGAAACCGTTATTCTGACTTATTCTGGACGTTTTTCTTCCCTGTTTCTTCACTATTAGTTACCTCACGACCAAGCAATCCTATTTTTATGTCGAACTCGAGTGCGATATTCATCGTGAACACTGCCTTTGAAGGCACTTTTCGCGATAAAAATCGCTCTTCTGTTTTTTTTGCCTATCTTGGAGCCGGTCCCATTCTGATTCGAATGATTCTTCTAGAATCGTACAAGACCTTCAGGGAATGAATTTATGGTCCCTTAAAGGCAGTGTTCACGATAAATTTCACTTCCGATATCTCCACGGTTTACGGATGGTCTGGTGCCCTATATAGCAAGGCATGCTTAAAAAGGACACGAAAGACGCGTTTTTGAGCCAAAATAGGCTCTTCCTTGTTTACGTTGATTTTTGAGCGTGGAGGAATTGACCGCTAGAAGGATGATACCTGACAGGGCAATGAAGCAAACAGCTCACTTATCAACACTTCCTTGACTTGATCATTCCTGTTATCTGAGTCTTTATTTGTTCCTTTCAAGGGGAGGATCTGGGGCACGGGGCGTGTGTGGGGCATCAAAACGCTTGTTTGCAGCCGTTATTTTGCCACTCCTGACTCGCTTTCTACTGTTCCTTTGGCACTGGGAGCCTAGGATCCTTCTCCCTTATCATTTTACTGTGGAAAGTCAACGAGGGTGATCATCGTGAGCACTGCCTTTAAATGTTGAGCTAGGGAAGCATGGTGGACGAGTTGTCCGAGGCTTGTAACTTCCGTCTTTTGCAGCCGATGTATGCGAGCTGACCTGAGTAAAGAGAAAAGTTGAGAATCAAGAGAAGAACGGGGCTTTAGTCGGAAACCATAGCTTAGCTCACGATTTCGAGTGTTCCTTTGTCGACGCCGAGGGGCGAAAAGGGGCGGGACTTGCCCACAGCGGCGGGGTTTGCCCACTTTTCTAAGCCGTTTTGCGGCTCCTGGGTAGCTTTCGTCCCGTTTCTTTGACGCTGTTCTGCTTCTGAGAGTCACGAGAAGCGTTTGTCATGAAAAATGGAGGATGAAGTTTATCGCGAACCGTGCCTTTAAGTTCGTCTCCACCCAGCCATCTCCATAGTTAATATTCAAAGTCCACCCATTAGATTCACTCTTCTCCATTAATGCTCTCATGTTTGATAATTACGGACCACCCATAAAGATTAGTCTATAAATCGTTTTCCTTGTTAATATTTCATTAACCACTCATCATTTTTTGTCTTCTATACCCGTAGTCGATAGCACATGGATCACATATGAATTCTAGTCCCTCAGTGACTTTTCGTGGTTAATAATCTAGTGACCACCCACGAAATTCGCTGTGACCCCTCATATTCTTGTAGTGGGCCACCCAGGAATTTAGTCTCTCCAATCCATTCTTGCACTTAATTCTTCAACGACGAATCTTGGGTTTAAAGTTCAGTCTGTCTAATCCGTTCCCATAGTTGATTGTCTGGGACCAGTAATTGGGCTTGTTTTTCCCACTTGTTCCCATATTTGTTCCCCAACGACCACCAGTGAGGTTTAGTCTCTTCATGCCATTTTCTTAGTTGATATCCTAGCTACCACCTAATAACTTCACCACCCCTCACCTTATTGTCGTGATTGGCCTGCCGTTGACCACCCAGGAAGTTGAGTCTCTGCAAGGTGTTCCCTTAGATAATATGCTGATATCATTGTCTGACTTACTTATTTCTATTTGCGTTCCCATAATTGAGTTTTGCGGACCACCCATGGAGTTCAGTCCCTTCAAATGGCTGCCTCAGTGAATTTTATCTGATCCACCCATTTATGTAGTTTACTCTTCACCACTCGTTTTATTATAGTTGGTACCCTAAGCACCACCCATGAAGTTTTGTCCCTTATAGCCCGCTTCAGTATTTGACTTTTTAGATGCCACCTGAAGACAGTGACCTCGTTAAATTTTGCCCTCGTTTCTCCGCCTGAAATCGAATGCTCGGGGTCTCTTTGAAGCAATTAGCTCGGAAGGGCTCTATACCAGGGATGTGCGGAAAAAATATTTTTGGAAACAGAAAACAGAAAACAGAGAATCTAGTTTGACAGAAAACAGAAAACAGAAAAAAATCTTCAAAAATGGGCAGAAAACAGAAAACAGAAAATTTCCAAAAATAAATAAAGGGTGTTCAGCGTACACTAAACGAAATTTCTCAAAACATTCAACTTTTTTAAAAACTTTTTTTGAGTGATCTATGCTTCTTTCATTGAATTTTCAAAACCTTGCAGTTGGCCAGAACAAAAAGTATAGACGTCTAAAGGCAGTGTTCACGATGAAAATCGTTTTTCTGTTTTTCCGCCTATATTGAAAACGGCCCCATGCTGATTCCAATGGTGTATCTGAAATCATACAAGACCTTCTGGGAACGGAGTTATGGTCCCTCAAAAATTGAGCTAGGGAAAATGGTGGACGAGTTGTCCGAGGCTTGCAACTTCCGTCTTTTGCCGCTGATGTATGCGAGCTGACCTGAGTAAAGAGAGAAGCTGAGAATGAAGGGAAGAACGGGGCTAATGATTGAAAATCATCGCTCATCTCACGATCTCGAGCATTCGTTTGTTCACGTCGGTGGGCGTGTGATGCGCTTTTGGGGTTTTCAATGCGCTCGAAGTTGCAACTTCGGGCTCTTTTGGGGCTCTTCCTGGCTCGATTTCATGCGTTCTTTCTACGTTAACGTTACAGAGTGTCCCTCCACTACCCAATCCTAGTGGAATTTCGAAAACTTTTTTCATCGTGAACACTGCCTTTAAGAAATGCAGATTATAAGTGCGATGAGATGACAAATGTCCATCGAGCCTTCCTTTTCCAAGGCCAAAAAAGCTCGATTACTCTATTAGAAGCTCAATACATATGTATGTCGGTGCAAGAAGTACGTAGTGCAGTCGGAGCGAGCTTTCCGTTCCTATGTGTACATATTTTGACACTGGTTGTGGGTTAACTGCTAGTATGAACACTGTACTACTCCACAGAGCTGAAAGTCACGTCCGCACCGCGCGCTTGTGCCGTTAGAGTATACTCAGACAATAGGTGCGGACTGACCGCTGGCAATCAAGGCCTCTGCGAGCGTTACGCCAGCAAGTTGCGGGCGGATCGCTGCTTATCGTGACCTCGCCGGGCGGATCGCTGCCTCTCGTTGTCTCCGCGGGCGGATAGCTGCGTTTTGGCGGGCGGATAGTGGCACCTGGGAAAGTTGATCACTCTAGCGGGTGGATCGTAGGCGAGCTCTATAGCGATGATCCGCTCGCAACCTGCCAGCGATCCGCCCGCAAGGGTTTTGATAGCCAGCGATCCGCCCGCTGACCTATGAGATGCAGCGATCCGCCCGCAATCAGCCAGCGATCCGCCCTCTCAAATTTTACACGGTGAAACTGGTCAATCATTGACGAGTTCTTTTCTGGTATCAGTCTCAGGCTCAGAAAAAAAAAACTAACCGAGGGATATAAAAGGCGCTTCTTCGCAATGAGTGCTCACTCGGCGTTTCGAGGCCGATCCTTGAAGGTGACTTCAAGTCACTTTTGAAGGCGCTGCACTGCGCCAAGAATCTATCTAACTCTTAAATGATTTTTGTGCCATCTGCGTTGCAGTGAAGTAAAGCATGCATACAAAGTTTAGCGTGCATGGCACAGTTGGGGCCAACATTACCCCGCTTCACCAAAGCGGGTACGCTGGGGAACGGTTATGAATAGTGGGGTTTGGTAGTATTATGGCTTATACTTGTTAGTATAGAGCCATATTGCAGTTTTCCTTTCACTAGACTGCTTTGCGTTACCTCTGAGGGATTCGTCAACGATAAACCTCTGGGTAAGAGTATCCACTATGAGATAAAGATAAGGAATCGGCTACCTGAATCCATACTGGGATACGTAGCTCATTAGACGTCGTATTCGTAGAGGCTTGACTCTGAGAGAAACTTCCGCTGCGGCTCCGCGATAGTGCCGCTTTGGCGCGTACAGGCAACGAAGCGGCACTATCGCAGAGCCGCGGCGGCACTACCGCGGAGCCGTAGCGGGGACCCGACAGTACCGCTTCGGCTCCGCGATAACGCCGCAGCCGCTTTGGGAGAATGTCTGATATGAAATTATTTAGGAATTATGAGACAACTAGGGGGGGGTCCTAATTGTAAGAACGGAAATTCGCACCTGCGGTCGTTTCATCCTTTGTCTGATAAGTAAAGAGCTTACCGCCGCTTTTGCGCACAATGAAATACGGAATGTACCTCAAAATTAGGTATTTTTAACCGGCGACAGTTTCGTTTTACCACAGAGGACAGTACATCGTACTCCACGCGGGTTCGCTGCTGCATCCTCTCGGTTCTAACGCGGAGCCGCTGCGGTACTATCGCGGCAATGTCGAGGCCCAAGACACGGCAGCAGAATCGCCTGATCACGGAGCCGCTGCGGCACTATCGTGGAACTATCGCAGCAGAGTCGAGGATCGCGGTACTTTCCCGGCACTGACGCTGCAATTTTTCTCAGAGGAATGGGTTTCACGCCTTTTTAGTGGATTGCAGGGGCAGCCGACTTCATAATGAGTGTCTTCATATCTCTACATGAATCTGTGACAAATCGAAGGACCCCGGAGGGTTGGTTAATTTGGTTCACCTCGGCGAGGATCGAACCCGACCGTGTACAGCGAACAGCACCGTTCCCTCCCACCACGCCACAGGTGCACTTATGGGTAACCACTACAGCGAGATAAAAGTGTATAGCGTCGTGGTACAACTGCAGAGAGCCTGAGTGAAGTACACCCTCACTCTATCGGCTTAGCTTCGATAAATCCGGCCACTGTTTTTCTAGAACAATCGTGCTGCAAATCGCGGTACACGTCTTTTTTCTGTTTTCAGTCCAATTTTTGCCAATTTCTACAGAAAACAGAAAACAGAAAAAAATCGCCAAAAATGGGCAGAAAACAGAAAATTCCGCACATCCCTGCTCTATACGGCCTCAAAGTCCGCTCGCGCTAGGCTTTTCCGCCCACGGTGGAGTTTCCCTCGGACCAGTGGCGTCCATTTCATGGGTCGCATGAAGGCGCGAACGCAGATGAGCTTTAGCATTGGGGCCCGCCCTTGGAAGTACTGCAAGTTTTTCTACCATCTTTTGAGCCTTTTCTTTTTTTTCTGTGGTTCTATCTTCTTTACTTAAAAACAATCTGGGCCCAAACCTTCCATTTCTGGTGAAAGCTGGAAAGCGATTTTTAATCGTGGACACCTCCTTTAAAAAATGCTGCAGCTACAATCCAAATCCGAAAGAGGTCGCGGTCCGCAGTCGAGGACAACCGTCGTTAAACCCAGTGCAAGCGAAGTCGTGCTGGGACCACAAGGTTATGAGGATTAATCTTGGTCCTAGCACGATTGCCTTCGAGCTGCATGCTGCAACAGCTGTTTTCTGACATTATGAACAACATTTTCATAGGGTTAATGCCTACATATTGTACTTGTGCACTCGAATATTCCGAATAATTCGAATATTCCGAATAATGCGGATTTTTGCTTCAATATCAGAATGTGGTCATACCATTTCTGTTTCCAAAAATTACTTCAGGGGCAAGGCTCCCTTATTCGATGGAAGGGTAGAATTATTTACTCTCATAAAACTTGGAACTATCTGTCATTCCAAAACTATTCGAATATTCGAATAATTTCGAATATTTGCTAATTGCAATTTAGTGAATGGCCAGAAATCTGCCCTGTCATCGCTTGTAGGAGCGATAACTCTAGACCAACTCAAGGAGACAGGAAAAGTTAGAGTACATCCTGAGATTGTTGCAAGAAATTCATTTATCTGATTATACGAATATTGAAAGTGCCCAAGTATACTACATATTCTATAGTCTAGAACCAAATTTACTCTGTTCCTCCGCGGTCTAGTGCGGAGCAAGGGAACAGACAGCGAGAAAGTGTGGGAGATAAGGACCGCTTACGCACACGACAAACGAAAATAAAATTTCACTTCGAAATAGAGGATTACGCCTTTCCGAAAGAGACTCTGGCTTTCTCCAAGGCACTTTAGACGAGCATTCCTACGGCTGCAAACGTCAGACTGGGATATTAATAATTATTTGTCTGATATTCCCTTTGCGTGATTTACAGGTCCGAAAAATGTGTTTGGGCTTGTCGCTCTCTACGCACGCCAACCGCATGGGCGGTCGTTCTCATTTGGACAGAGTATAAAGCCCAGCCTGTTCAGATGAGTCTGGTCGGAGCAAGCAGCTGAGCGGTCGGTCATGGCAAAACATAAGTGATAAGGAGATTTCGACATGCTACACCCGACAATCCTCCTTCGATCGGCTCGTGAGGGAGGCTATAGGCTATTTATCAGGGGTGTGCGAAAATGGAATTTCAAATTTCGTGAATCGTAGACCGTAATTACGACAAAACCACCGCAAATTGTAAATTTCTAACAGCAACTAATAACAATATTCACTAAAATTATTGTTACTATGGTGGAACAAGAGAAACTACCTACTGTCCACCTTTTCACGTACTTAGTTCATACACACATATTGGGTTTCGTTCAGAATATTGCAGCTAACCGGGTTTGGAAGGGATGGCATACTTTGTCGCTGTCATGAGCGACTGGAATAAAACCTAGCACACATCGCGGTTGGATTCCCATCGGAGAAGCGGCATAGGCTATCGTAGGAACAGTTATCGCGCGTGAGCCTCAGCGACGTGTTGCGGAGGACTAACATACTGCAAATGTGCCGAAGCCTGTCGCTGTGGAGCGCACTGTGAATGCGAAAGGTTTAGAGGGCGGGAAGTGGTCGCTGTCACTGTGCAGAGCGACGCGACAGTGTGTCGCATAAAATACCATTGATCTGATCGTCTTGCCCGTATTTCTCTCCTTTCCCTTATCACTCATTCCACAACTCCTCCCCAGATCTTGAGAAATCCGGAGGTCCGATTAAGCTGTCCGCGAATCTGCTGGCCAACACGAACACAATTATACTCGTAATGCCTCTCCCGAAACGCTAACGCCGTTGTAAGCGTTAAAACGAGCCAAAATGACCATATTTGAACCGAATTTGAGATTTCCTTCCATTTGCAAGCGAAACGGCAACACCGGTTATACAATCGGTAAGGATCGCACTGATTTGTATAGTTAGGTCCGTGGCTTGTTTCCCCAGGAAAAGCATTTAATATTAACCGCTGCTGTCGCGGCGGTTTAAATCTTACCAGCGGCTGGCTGGTAATCACTAGCCAGCCGCGGGTGAGATTTAAACCGCCGACAGCCGCGATTTGAATTTAAGTGTTTTTTTTTCCTGAGAAAACAAGCCTTGAACCTAACCATAGTACATTATGTACTTCGAGTTCCCTACTGAAGGTTAGCTCAAACTCGGTGCAAGTACGTCAAAAATATGGCACCGAGCTTGCGCCAACTTTCAATAGAGATCGCAATGCATCAGTTCGATCCGGCCCATCTCTATATTATCTAGAGCACAGGCTATTTTTTCGTATATCCACTAAATCCCTTGCAGGATCGTAGCTTTATGATGACGATAACGTAGATTATCAAAGACAACGTAAGCACAAGAAAACCGCTTTCTAGTTTCTGCCGCTTTGTGCAGTTTGGTCCCCATAGTTGAGGAATATAGCCAACGCGCTTCGCCAAACGATCGCATTTGTGAGAGATAACAGTTTCAGAAAAAGGGCAAAGATGAGCATTTAAACTAGGGCTCGCGCCCTTTCTGAGTGTCCGTTTCCTGCGGACGAAGACAAATTAACTAGAGGAAACAATTTTTAGCTCCAAACTTTTCGGGTAAAAAAACCAACGCTCCTCTTATTGATTTTTGTGGACTCTAAGCAGCCGTAATCTACTCAAAAGGCGCGCCAGGAGCAATATTTAAAGCAATTTTTTGATTGGTTAGACCGCTTCGTTCGATGTCTTGACATCAATTTAGTTATAGGAATCGGGAAACTTTGTTTGTGGTTCTCAAGATATTGAAAAATTTGTGAATTTTAAAATGTGTGTCTGTGTGTGTGTGTGTGTGTGTCAGTCCGGTGAAACTTTTGAATGATATGAAACGGTTGGATAATTGAGAGAAATGGAGTGGTATTGTGATAAGAAAGAATTGATTGCAAGCGTTAGAGTAGGTCTCCTTTACGTCCATCAGGAACCGTATGCACACCCCATTTATTGTGCGGGGTCCGACTGGAAGTGTGCCATGCGCAAAGGAACGTGCGAGGTACCCAACTGGAAGTGTGAAAAACCCCACAAAACGTGTGTAGGATCCGATTGAAAGTGCGCCAAGGGCCAGGAAACGTGCGCGGGACCCGAATGAAAATGCGCAAAGCGCAGGGAGAGAGTGCGATACCCAATCAAGAGTGCGCCAAGCGCCGGCGAACGTGTGCGGGACTTGACTGAAAAGGCACCAGGCGCCCGGAAAAGTGTGAGGGACCCAACTGGGAGTGCGCCAAGCGCCGGGGGAAGTGTGCGGGACTCGACTGAAAAAGCGCCAGCACCGGGGAAAGAGGGCGGGACCCAACTGGGAGTACGCCAAGCGTTACGGATCGTGTGTTTGACCCAAGTGGGAGGACCGGCAAAGGGGTGAAAATCGAAAACGCGGTTGCGATTCATACGTTCATTTAGAGACGATTATAAATTGCCACCGGCGAAAATTCTCACGGTAAACAAAATTGATGATAACCAGTTGATAAAGGGTAGGGTATAAAAGAAATTGAGAGCGGTGTGTTTTCATTCACACACCGTCATTCTCTGGAGGTGAGCGGCTGAAGCTGAACACACAAGGGATTAGGGAAACAGCCTCACCGGTGATAGAGATGACACGATATTGGGGCCTACTCATGGAAAACTCTGGTATGAAAAGCTACTTCACTTCCGTGAGAATTTCGTGCCGTTGGCAAATTATATTCCTGTTTCATCTAGTCGTCATTGGGTTTGGAAACCAAGAAAAAGGGTGTGAACTGTGGTGGCGCTAGAAGGGGTGGGCAAGGGTTATGCAAGAGGGGTCTACTACACAACTGCATGGACATATGAAAGTCATATCTGAGGGTGTAATGTGCCTTTAAAAGAAAACTTTTGCTAAAATGAAGTGAAATTATCTAACTGTTTTGCTTTGCTACGGATTAGTATGATTTGGAAATGTGACATTTGTGAGAAACTCGTTAAAAGAAGTGAAATGTTTTATGCTACTGATTTGGCATCGGAATAAACTCAAAAGAAGCGCTAAAAACTCAGTGAAATGATTCATCGTTGATTTGGCTGTGCACTTGTTTACTAAACAACAAAAATTGAATGTGACATTGAAAAGCCAAATCACGCGCTTCTCTTCTGAAATCAACCAAACGCTTGCAGTTTAGGTTAGCAAGTCTCAGGTCCTTGCAAAATTATGTTGTGTCCCCATGAAAGTGGAAATAACATCACGTAGTGTGTTTATGCGAATGTCGTCAACTAAGAGAACTGCTGTCACACGAATCCTTTCTTATAATATTTGAATAGCAGCACAAAGAACGACCACCTGGGCCTCCATCACAATAGCACTATTTCGTCACATCTCTAACCACTCCAAACCAGTATTGAACCGTATGTGGATTTCAGTTCACCAAAACTTTCAAAGTTTAGTTAGGCTCATGCAATGGTGCAACCATTTGGGGGAGGGCTGGAGGATTACGTTTTTCGGTTCTCAGCATTCTGCCTTTGGAAAAACCAAAAAATCAACGAGCAGTTTGAGATCTTTTCCTTCCTCCAGCAAAACGACATCATCCGAAGCGGCGCTTTGGCCGGGGTTTTCCTGACCGTGAGAGATTTGATTGGTTCAGAAAAGCCACACAGTTTCCGGACAGAGCGCCGCGAAGCGGTGCAAACCCCCCGGTTTACGGTTCCCGGACAAAGCGCCGCGAAGCGGCGCTTTGGCCGGGGTTTTCCTGACCGTGAGAGATTTAATTGGTTTAGAAAAGCCACACAGTTTCCGGACAGAGCGCCGCGAAGCGGTGCGAACCCCCTGGCTTACGGTTCTCGGACACCCTTTGGCCAGGTACATAAATGCTCAGTAACAAGTGCGTGATTTGGTTTTTCAATGTCACACTCAATTTTTGTTGTTTAGTAAACAAGTGCACAGCCAAATCAACGATGAATCATTTCACTGAGTTTTTAGCGCTTCTTTTGAGTTTATTCCCATGCCAAATCAGTAGCATAAGACATTTCACTTCTTTTAACGAGTTTCTTACAAATGTCACATTTCCAAATCATACTAATCCGTAGCAAAGCAAAACAGTTAGATAATTAGAGATTTCAGAACGATTCTGCTCGTAGAAGTTCCGGTTTCACGCATCCATTATAAAGAACAACAAAGACCGCCAATGTTTCGTTTGACTTGGTCCCAGAGTGAGCGTGTAGAATTTGCCGGAAAACTGCACGAGTTCCGATAACTCCGCCACACCCTAGCCTTACACATGCGTTCCATGGGCCCATAAACACGAGTGTACATTATGTAAGAATAAGGTCGTAATCATACTTTGACCAGCGACTCTGTTTGGAATGAAACCATTTTTATTTGTGACGTTTCACGTTTGTCCATTCCGTTGCCCGGAGTGGGCGGATTTTCGATGCTCGATAATCGAAATGCGATAATTTGCCGATAATTTTGAATTTGGATTTTTGAAACGCGCCTCTAAATGTAGAAGGGATTTGAAGATACAAATGTACATAATATCTCCACGGGTGATCCAGTGTCTGGGATGGGCAGATTTCCGATACCTCACTTTTCAAGGTGCCGGTTTCCAATGATTTTCGGCGTTCCGATTCCCGTTTTCGTTCCGCTTTCTTATTTTCTCTTCAGATATTTTCGCAAGAAAATCCAGCTGTGTCCGAGGAAGAGACGGTAAGAAATATATTTGACCTACTTTTCCACCGTGACCAACCAGAAAATTTTCATAGTCGAAGAACCAACTCGTTTGTAATCATGTTCGAACGAACATTTTGAGAGGTTATGTATAGCCTATAGCCCCCCTCATCTCGTGCCGATCGGAGGAGGGCTTGTCGAGTTTATCATGTTGAAAACCGTTTATCACTGATATTTTGCCATGACCGATCGATCAGCTGCTTGCTCCGCCCTGAATCAGCTGAGCAAGCTAGGTTTTATAGTCTGCCCAAATGAGATTAGCCGCCCATGCGGTTGGCGTGCGTACCGAGCTACAAGCTCAAAGACTTTTTTCTGGCCTGTAGATCACGCAGAGGGAATATTAGACAAATAATGAATAATGTCCCAGTCTGCCGTCTGCAGCCGTAGGGTTGCTCGTGGAAAATGCCTCTGAGATGGTCACAGTCTCATTCGGAAAGGCGTAATCCTCTATTGCGAAGTGAAATTTATGTTCGTTTGTCGCGTGCGTAAGCGGTGTCTCCTTCTCCCCCACACTTTCTCGCTGTCTCTCCCCTTGATCCGCACAATTCCGCGGGAGGAATAGAGTAGATTTGGCTCTAGACTGTACAAAATGTAGGCATTATTCCCACGAGAATGTTTTTCTCAAACACAGTGTTCACGATGAAAAAGGTGTTCGAAATTCCACTAGGAATGGGTAGTGGAGGGACACTCTGCAACGCTAACGTCGAAAAAACGCATGAAATCGAGCCAGGAAGAGCCCCAAAAGAGCCCGAAGTTGCCACTTGAGCGCAAGGCAAACCCCAGAAGCGCATTGCTCGCTCATCGACGTGAACGAATGGAAGCTTGAAATCGTGAGACGAGCTATGGTTTCCAATTGTTGGCCCCGTTCTTCCCTTCATTCTCGATTTCCCTCTTTACTCAGGTCAGCCCGCATTTATCGGCCGCGAAAGACGGAAGTTACAAGTCTCGGAAAACTCGCCCACCATGCTTCTCTAGCTCAATTTTTGAGGGACCATAACTCCGTTTCCAGAAGGTCATGTACGATTCCAGAGACACCATTCGAATCAACGTGGGACCGTTTTCAAGATAGGGGAAAAAGCAAAACAAACGATTCTTATCGTGGACACTGCCTTTAAAGGCAGTGTACGCGCAAAAAACCGTGTTCAAGTGTTTCACTATTTTGCTCAGGTAGGCTCACCAGGTTGTGATGTATCGCAAAAAGGCCACCCAAAACACTCAAGTTCCAGAGAAAAAACTCGTTTGAAAATCGCGGAGCAATCAGCTTCCTTTTTTCTCCACGTCTGTCCGGTGTTTCCTACGTATTACACAATTGTCGGAAATTCTGGACGCCTGAAAGGGTTTAGCCCCTGTAACTTCTTAAGTTGATTATTTCTTGTGGTCTTTTCAGTGTCAGGAACCCTCTAGAAATAGAAAGCTTTCAATACACACGTTTGAACGCGAGAATTTCTGGGAATAAAAATATAGAATTTTGGATTTGCCAGGGCCTGTTGTGGCGCTCCTGCTCCTCGTGCTAGATGATCGAACGGGAAGACGCCTTTTCAGACCATGGGGCGGTTTTCGAAAGGCTATAGCATTATGAATACGCAGCATTAAGGGCTCAAGCTTTGCCAACTACTGTGCTTCTCTGGGCCAAATTTCGGTCCGCAATTGCGCCTCAACACGCTTTGCGGCCGCACGCGCTCGAGTCAATCAGGTTTCCAGCGCCAAAGCCGACTCTATATGGCTTTTTTATACAATTTTCTTCAATTTTTCTTAGTTTCCAGTTTCCAAAATCCACCTAGAGTCACCAGATGGGCGGCTGCAGCTCTGGGAGCTCTTCCGACTCGGGAGCGTGCGGCCGCAAACCGTGTCGAGACGCAACTGCGGACCAGAATTTGGCCGAGATAAGCACAGTATCTCCATTTGGCTCGAACATTGGATTGAGAAGAAAACACAAAGTGCGGTTTTCTGCGCGGACGCTGCCTTTAAGTGCAGAAAACAGTTGTTGCAGCATGCAGCTCAAGTGCAATCGTGCTAGGACCATGATCAATCCACATAACCTTGTGGTCCCAGCACGAATTCGCTTGTACTGCGTTTCGCAACGGCGGTTGTCCTCAACTGCGGACCGAAGCCTCTTTCCGATTTGGATTGTAGCTGCAGCATTTTCTGAAGGTAGTATCTACGATGAAAAACCGCTTCCCAATTTTCATCAGAAATGGAAGGTTTGGGACCTGATTGTTCTTTTAGTGAGGAGAGAACCGCAGAAAAAAAAACAAAAGGCCCAAAAGATGATAGAAAAACTTGCAGTACTTCCAAGCGCACTCCAATGTTAAAACTCATCTGCGTTCGCTCTCTAAGGGGTCGAATAGAGTCCCGCCGCTGAAATGAGCGGCGGAGGTAGGGGCGGCGCGGCGTGCCGCGCCGCACAAGATTTCGCGCCGCAGCCGATCTCCAAATGCTATGAACGGGTCGCGGCAAACTGGAGCGGCGACGCGCTTTTGCGTACTACGTACAGAGCTATGCACCTGACATCTAAATATCGAATTAGCTTATAGAAGTATTCAGATTGGCAAAGTTGAAGGAATATTTAATTTCAATGCGGTTTGAGCCCTGTCCACAGTTTCACATAAGAAGGCAATATAATATTAGTTTTTAACAAGGAACAATTGGCGATCATAGCTACTTAAAAACTGGAAAATTCTCCCCTGAAAATAGATTCAGTGATCTAGTCGCACCCTTCACTTTTTTTGTAATAATTTTTTCGAGTCATTTTGCTTAAGGTTTTAACCAGACTTGGGACCGAATCGAAAAGTTATTCTAAGAATATTTGAACTATTGAAGTATTCGATTTATTCAAGAACCTCAAACACAATTTATTTTCATTTCGAATCGTCCATGAATCAGGATTCTTAATTTCCTCTGGCCTTCGGTTCATCCTGGGGGAATAAATTATTTGTTCTATCTAGTGATCGATTGTTTCGGAATTCAGCATTAATCGGTGTCTCGTATATTCGATTCATTCTAGATTTCACATTACCCGGTTCTTCTAATATTCGCTTTTTTGAAAACTTAAATATGAAGATTTCCGAATATTCGAACAAGTTTGGGTCACGATATTCGAATACTCTTTGCCATTGAAAAATTTGGAAAACACTCGAGTAATATCTCGTAATTAATCCGAAATTCCAATTTTTATTTAAATATACGGACGGATTTCCCGATCATTCGAATAGAATAGAGGACAAATTTTCGACAACTTCCATTCATTCGAAATAATTTTGACGAAGTTCATTCAATCGGAAATTTGAAGAAAATTCCTCATTCGAATACATTTCTTCATTCAATGATTTATTTAAAAAAAGCTCTCTTCCAACAAAAACCCATTAACCCGAGATTTTTCTTGCAAAAATGATCATCCGAATTTTAAATTCAGTCGGCGTATTCTTAAAACATGGTAATGGAATTATTAATTCATTCGAAAACTAGCGTCTAGTTTTCGAATGAATTAATAAATGAATTGAATAAATGAATTAATCTTGTACTCACTATTACTTATCGTGTCAACTCCACCTTTTCGAAAACTAGTTGTTCACGGAAGATCGGCTTTTAGCTGAGAATTTACGTGGGAAATTTAGGATTCAAAGTTTGGTAGAAAGTTAGCATTTGAATTGGTGTCGAACTCTTTAAAACACTTCAAAAACCAAGTTTCACGAGCTCAAAACACCATGACTAAAAGTGACCTCGATTTAGGTACATAATAAGACAGACATTCACCTCATAATCATACTTAAGTGATCATTTAATCATGGGAAGCGGGCTCGACCATCTGCTGTCGCCACGCCACTTCGCCGTACCGCTCGAGGTCGAAAAGCGGCGCCGCCTGGCCATGCGGCAGCCGCCGGCGGCAGCCGCTGCCAAATTCTGCCTTGACCCAGTCTAATCGACCCGCCGCGCCGCCTCGCGGCGCCGCGTGATCGATACGGCTGCACACCATGCTGCCGCGCCGCTGCGCGACGAGACTCTATTCGGCCCCTAATGCGAACCTTGAAATGGATGGAACTCGTCAAAGGAAAACTCGACCGCGTGCGGAAAGGCCTAGCGCGAGTGGACTTCGAAGTCTCTTCCAGGCCCTTTTTTGTTTCTTCTTCCGAGCTAATTGCTCCAAGAAGACCCCACGCACTCGATTTCCGGCGAAAAAAAAAAACGAGGGCGAAATTTATGTTGGATTCTATCAAAAAGGGGTCTTCCAAGCGAAAGAGGTTTGGTTGGCGTCAGAAACGTTCCAACAAAAAGGGAACAATAGGTAAGTAGATTGAGGAGAGTCTACAAAAAGTGAACAATATTCTCTGAGAGTAATTTTCTTGGTGAACACTTCTTAACAGCGAAAACAAACCGTTGCGGTGTTCTACACGGAAGCTTTCTGTGGTTCCAATAATGGTCTTGATTACGCAAGAACCGTTTAAACGTATGTGCATGTGAACCTAACTCTTACCATCAGAATAGAAGATGACGTCGCAAAGACTTAGATAGACGGTTAGGTCTTGCTGTAAGGAGAAGCAAAACTATAAAATAGAAGTACAGCATTAAGCAAGAGTAATTCCGTAAAACCTCGTTAAACGAATAGAAGTCCTTTTCCCGAAAGACACTAAACTCATCATCGTAAAATGCCACAACGGTTTGTTTTCGCTGTTAAGAAGTGTTCACCAAGAAAATGAGCCTCAGAGAATATTGTTCACTTTTGTAGACTCTCCTCAATCTACTTACCTATTGTTCCCTTTGTTGGAACGTTTCTGACGCCAACCAAACCTCTTTCGCTTGGAAGACCCTTTTGATAGAATTGTTCACTTTTTATTGATATTACGAAGTAATATCTATAAAGAAATCTTCAGTATTTTTCAAATAGCATGGATTGCTATAATAATCAGTAAGCGACAAACTTGTTGCGCACGCTACAAATGAAGCGCTTCTCACTTTCCACGACGTCCTGATGACGTCATCAGATGCCCTATGTATCTTGCATGACACCCTGTTGACGTCATCAGATGCTCTATGTACTTTACATGACACCCTGATGACGTCATCAGATGCCCTATGTACTTTACATGACACCCTGATGACGTCATCAGATGCCCTATGTACTTTACATGACACCCTGATGACGTCATCAGATGCCCTATGTACTTTACATGACACCCTGATGACGTCATCAGGTGCCCTATGTACTTTACATGACATCCTGATGACGTCATCAGATGCCCTATGTACTTTACATGACATCCTGATGACGTCATCAGATGCCCTATGTACTTTACATGACACCCTGATGACGTCATCAGATGCCCTATGTACTTTACATGACACCCTGATGGCGTCATCAGATGCCCTATGTACTTTACATGACACCCTGATGACGTCATCAGATGCCCAATGTACTTTACATGACATCCTGATGACGTCATCAGGTGCCCTATGTACTTTACATGACACCCTGATGACGTTATCAGATGCCCTATGTACTTTACATGACACCCTGATGACGTCATCAGATGCCCTAGGTACTTTACATGACACCCTGATGACGTCATCAGATGCCCTATGTACTTTACATGACACCCTGATGACGTCATCAGATGCCCTATGTACTTTACATGACACCCTGATGACGTCATCAGATGCCCTATGTACTTTACATGACACCCTGATGACGTCATCAGATGCCCTATGTACTTTACATGACACCCTGATGACGTCATCAGATGCCCTATGTACTTTACATGACATCCTGATGACGTCATCAGATGCCCTATGTACTTTACATGACACCCTGATGACGTCATCAGATGCCCTATGTACTTTACATGACACCCTGATGACGTCATCAGATGCCCTATGTACTTTACGTGACACCCTTATGACGTCATCAGATGCCCTATGTACTTTACATGACATCTTGATGACGTCATCAGATGCCCTATGTGCTTTACATGACACCCTTATGACGTCATCAGATGCCCTATGTACTTTACATGACACCCTGATGACGTCATCAGATGCCCTATGTACTTTACATGACATCCTGATGACGTCATCAGATGCCCTATGTACTTTACGTGACACCCTGATGACGTCATCAGATGCCCTATGTACTTTACATGACACCCTGATGACGTCATCAGATGCCCTATGTACTTTACAAGACATCCTGATGACGTCATCAGATGCCCTATGTACTTTACATGACACCCTGATGACGTCATCAGATGCCCTATGTACTTTACGTGACACCCTGATGACGTCATCAGATGCCCTATGTACTTTACATGACACCCTGATGGCGTCATCAGATGCCCTATGTACTTTACATGACACCCTGATGACGTCATCAGATGCCCTATGTACTTTACATGACATCCTGATGACGTCATCAGATGCCCTATGTACTTTACATGACACCCTGATGACGTCATCAGATGCCCTATGTACTTTACATGACACCCTTATGACGTCATCAGATGCCCTATGTACTTTACATGACACCCTGATGACGTCATCAGATGCCCTATGTACTTTACATGACACCCTGATGGCGTCATCAGATGCCCTATGTACTTTACATGACACCCTTATGACGTCATCAGATGCCCTATGTACTTTACATGACATCCTGATGACGTCATCAGATGCCCTATGTACTTTACATGACACCCTGATGGCGTCATCAGATGCCCTATGTACTTTACATGACATCCTGATGACGTCATCAGATGCCCTATGTACTTTACATGACACCCTGATGACGTCATCAGATGCCCTATGTACTTTACATGACACCCTTATGACGTCATCAGATGCCCTATGTACTTTACATGACACCTTGATGATGTCATCAGATGCCCTATGTACTTTACATGACATCCTGATGACGTCATCAGATGCCCTATGTACTTTACATGACACCCTTATGACGTCATCAGATGCCCTATGTACTTTACATGACACCTTGATGATGTCATCAGATGCCCTATGTACTTTACATGACATCCTGATGACGTCATCAGATGCCCTATGTACTTTACATGACACCCTGATGACGTCATCAGATGCCCTATGTACTTTACATGACACCCTGATGACGTCATCAGATGCCCTATGTACTTTACATGACATCCTGATGACGTCATCAGATGCCCTATGTACTTTACATGACACCCTGATGACGTCATCAGATGCCCTATGTACTTTACATGACACCCTGATGACGTCATCAGATGCCCTATGTACTTTACGTGACACCCTTATGACGTCATCAGATGCCCTATGTACTTTACATGACATCTTGATGACGTCATCAGATGCCCTATGTGCTTTACATGACACCCTGATGACGTCATCAGATGCCCTATGTACTTTACATGACATCCTGATGACGTCATCAGATGCCCTATGTACTTTACGTGACACCCTGATGACGTCATCAGATGCCCTATGTACTTTACATGACACCCTTATGACGTCATCAGATGCCCTATGTACTTTACATGACATCCTGATGACGTCATCAGATGCCCTATGTACTTTACATGACATCCTGATGACGTCATCAGATGCCCTATGTACTTTACATGACACCCTGATGACGTCATCAGATGCCCTATGTGCTTTACATGACACCCTTATGACGTCATCAGATGCCCTATGTACTTTACATGACACCCTGATGGCGTCATCAGATGCCCTATGTACTTTACATGACATCCTGATGACGTCATCAGATGCCCTATGTACTTTACATGACACCCTGATGACGTCATCAGATGCCCTATGTACTTTACATGACACCCTGATGACGTCATCAGATGCCCTATGTACTTTACATGACATCCTGATGACGTCGTCAGATGCCCTATGTACTTTACATGACACCCTGATGACGTTATCAGATGCCCTATGTACTTTACGTGACACCCTTATGACGTCATCAGATGCCCTATGTACTTTACATGACATCTTGATGACGTCATCAGATGCCCTATGTGCTTTACATGACACCCTGATGACGTCATCAGATGCCCTATGTACTTTACGTGACACCCTTATGACGTCATCAGATGCCCTATGTACTTTACATGACATCTTGATGACGTCATCAGATGCCCTATGTGCTTTACATGACACCCTGATGACGTCATCAGATGCCCTATGTACTTTACATGACACCCTGATGACGTCATCAGATGCCCTATGTACTTTACATGACATCTTGATGACGTCATCAGATGCCCTATGTACTTTACATGACACCCTGATGACGTCATCAGATGCCCTATGTACTTTACATGACACCCTGATGACGTCATCAGATGCCCTATGTACTTTACATGACATCCTGATGACGTCGTCAGATGCCCTATGTACTTTACATGACACCCTGATGACGTCATCAGATGCCCTATGTACTTTACATGACATCTTGATGACGTCATCAGATGCCCTATGTACTTTACATGACACCCTGATGACGTCATCAGATGCCCTATGTACTTTACATGACACCCTGATGACGTCATCAGATGCCCTATGTACTTTACATGACACCCTGATGACGTCATCAGATGCCCTATGTACTTTACATGACATCCTGATGACGTCGTCAGATGCCCTATGTACTTTACGTGACACCCTTATGACGTCATCAGATGCCCTATGTACTTTACATGACATCTTGATGACGTCATCAGATGCCCTATGTGCTTTACATGACACCCTGATGACGTCATCAGATGCCCTATGTACTTTACGTGACACCCTTATGACGTCATCAGATGCCCTATGTACTTTACATGACATCTTGATGACGTCATCAGATGCCCTATGTACTTTACATGACACCCTGATGACGTCATCAGATGCCCTATGTACTTTACATGACACCCTGATGACGTCATCAGATGCCCTATGTACTTTACATGACATCCTGATGACGTCGTCAGATGCCCTATGTACTTTACATGACACCCTGATGACGTTATCAGATGCCCTATGTACTTTACGTGACACCCTTATGACGTCATCAGATGCCCTATGTACTTTACATGACATCTTGATGACGTCATCAGATGCCCTATGTACTTTACGTGACACCCTTATGACGTCATCAGATGCCCTATGTACTTTACGTGACACCCTTATGACGTCATCAGATGCCCTATGTACTTTACATGACATCTTGATGACGTCATCAGATGCCCTATGTACTTTACATGACATCTTGATGACGTCATCAGATGCCCTATGTACTTTACGTGACACCCTTATGACGTCATCAGATGCCCTATGTACTTTACATGACATCTTGATGACGTCATCAGATGCCCTATGTACTTTACATGACACCCTGATGACGTCATCAGATGCCCTATGTACTGATAGCCTGCGACCACTGGCAGTGGCTAGTGGCAGGAACGAGGAACGAGGGACGAGGGACGAGGGACGAGGGACGAGGGACGAGGAACAGGACACGAGGGACGCGTTACAAGAAAAAACGCGAATTTTAGCTAAGCTTCCGCCGATCTAACTTTGTTAATTTTCAATCAATTTGGCTCAAATTTTGTCAGCGGGTGTCTTCTATACTCTCTCACTTATATCCAGAAGGAAATCTCTAGAAAATTTGTTTTACAGGTTTTATTAACTACTTTACCAAAATCTAAGTGATCACAAGTGCCAGGCAAAACCAAACCTCTCCAGCCGCTTCGCGGCTGGAGCGATACTGCATTCAAATTCTTTCCTCTTTCCGGATTTGTGCCGTTTTTTTTTACGGAGCGCCTATGAAGTTGTCCGTATTCATATGCTTATAAAACCCTAAGAAATTATCAACTTCTCCCTGTTAATTTCCGTTCACAACGTTTTTTTTTCAGATGAGGATCACATTGTCATCGGTGAGAGTGACTGAATTTGACTCGTTGGCATTTTCATCAAAAATTATCACAATACCAGGAAAAAGAATCGCATGGCGGGTAAGTATATACCGAATGTACCAGTAACATATCTATGACTACATACTTGTCCGCCATGACACGTTGCTGAAGGAATTTCTTGAAATCCAGCGCAACTGTCAAAAAATTGATAGGGCGGGATTTTGAACCCTGTTACCAGCTACATACTTTCAACTATGTGGCAGCATTTATGAGCGAAAAAAGGCTAGGGTAAGGGTGAAGCCTTTTGAATTCGACACTCTCCCGGTATTCAGGAATTTACCAGGAGTTGGCGGTCAAAAAGCCCGGTAATTTTCAGCCAATGTATGGAGTCGAATAAATTTTTTCCCCAGCCATCTGCAGCCATCGCGCTCCACAACTAATCGAGGGAATAGTTATGGAGCTTGTTAGTTTTCTCGACAATTTCGACTGTTCATTTTATCATTGAATATTCTTGCTTTTTTGTGAACCTTCCTTGTGTTTTTCATTCTCCACCCTTAAAATGGAATTTTACGCAATATATTTCTGCACGTTCCTCTCAGAAAAAAGGAAACAAGTTACTCGTAACATAAAAGGCCGATAAAAAGTTAATTTTAACATATCTAAGCCGATGTAAGTTACTTGCGACTTATCTCAGGTCATTTAAGTTACATGCAACACATCAACGGAACACCGCGTGCAGTGCGCCTCCCATATGTTAGATGTCACTTGAAGGCACAGTCCAACCTCAGGGGTAAAATTTGATTCTATAGTCCTCCCACTGTGATTTAGCATCCCTGCCAAGCGCGAGATCCCAGTTCGCTCAAATAAACAAGAAAATACAGGGAAAAGGTCGGCCCCGCCCACAATACCCCAAAAGCCTTACCGCGTACATCATCCCGGAAAGAAAACCAAGAACATTGCCGTGGTACATTTCGCCTTTGAGCATCGCCACACAAACCAATTTTTCCGCTTGCAAAGATTTTGGTTCCCTATTCGTGGCGAAACGCTTGATTATGCTTTCAGGGTATTGGGGGCGGGGCCCAACTTTTCCCAGTAGTTTCTCACTTATTTGATCGAATTGAGATCTCGCGCTTGACAGGGTTGCTATTCACGGTGGGCAGACTCGATAATCGAATTTTACCCCTAAGATGGGACTGCGGCTTTAATGATACAAGGTAAGTCGCAAGTAACTCAAATCGGCCAAGAGGACATTTCCTTGAGAGTATACGACGCACTCTCGGGGTCAGGCTTAGGACAGGCGTTGCTGTTGATTCCATTACCGAAGTTTGAGGTACTTGACCGCACACTAGCAGGAAAGACAACGCACAGCGTTTACCGCTTAGCGTGTGGTCTGGGATGCTTGCGCACGCGTTTTCTGCGTCGCGTAATGTCCACCCACAGTTTTTATACGAATATAAGTAACATGTAACATAGGTGTAACTTACATGTAATATGGATGTAAGTTACTTCAGACATTCAAGTAAGTTACATTTATATCACAAATAACTTGTTTTGATTTTTCTGAGTTGTTTTCTACGTTTTTTTTCTGCCTGAAGATCCAATGCGAGTAGTGGCAATACTGGAGATTTTTTTGCCGCTTTCTCCTTTGATTTTTCACTGATTTTCAAATGAATTACGAGGTCAAGCTAGGAAATTTGCTTCGGTCTTGTTCACTTCGCATGATTTTTACCGAACTCCAAACGGACTGGGAAATACATAAATGTAATACCAAGGCGCATTTCTTTCTCTATCTCATATTTTATTCGCTTCCTATGGAAATCGCTCATTTTCAAGTTCACATTTAAATCGGAAGTGGGGTCTGAGTACTAAATACTCTGGCATTTCGAATTTTCTTTTTTTATGGCAATGGTTTCATCATACTATCACTATCAATGATTTTATCATCCGAATTCGTGCGTAGTTTTGCGCCATAAGGAATCTGCTCATGCACAATATCTGAGTTGCGAATTATCAGCTAGACTCTGTTTCATTCCAAGTGAACTCGTGTTTTTGGTTATCATAGCGCGGAGTGGTGGCTTTTTCGTCAAAACCTCCTTATCGCTCCAGCCGCGAAGCGGCTGGAGAGGTTTGGTTTTGCCTGGCACTTGTGATCACTTAGATTTTGGTAAAGTAGTTAATAAAACCTGTAAAACAAATTTTCTAGAGATTTCCTTCTGGATATAAGTGAGAGAGTATAGAAGACACCCGCTGACAAAATTTGAGCCAAATCGATTGAAAATTAACAAAGTTAGATCGGCGGAAGCTTAGCTAAAATTCGCGTTTTATTGTAACGCGTCCCTCGTGTCCTGTTCCTCGTCCCTCGTCCCTCGTCCCTCGTTCCTCGTTCGTTCCTGCCACAAGCCACTCCCAGTGGCCACTGCCACGCGATCAGTTGGGCAGGTAGGTAAGTTGGTATGTGGACAGATATGATTACATACTCACTTACTTTAACACTAACTACTTCACCTTTTACTACTTATCATATCAAGTGATATTATCAGTTGGTAGACCAAATCGCTTAAACACGTCGTAAGCTGTACTTTTCGATGGGGAGGGACAGGGAAGTGACTAACAAGTTTGTTACTTACTTACTGTTTCACATTAACTACTTTACTTCTTACTGCTTATCATATCATGTGATATTATCAGTTGGTAGATCAACTCGCTAAAACACGTCGTAGGCTGAACTTTTCGATGGGAAGGGACAGGAAAGTTACTAACAAGTTTGTTATTTACTGATTCACGTTAACTACTTTACTTCTTACTGCTTATCATATCATGTGATATTATCAGTTGGTTGATCAAATCGCTAAAACACGTCGTAGGCTGGACTTTTCGATGGGAAGGGACAGGGAAAGTTACTAACAAGTTTGTTATTTACTGATTCACGTTAACTACTTTACTTCTTACTGCTTATCATATCATGTGATATTATCAGTTGGTTGATCAAATCGCTAAAACACGTCGTAGGCTGGACTTTTCGATGGGAAGGGACAGGGAAAGTTACTAACAAGTTTGTTATATACTGATTCACGTTAACTACTTTACTTCTTACTGCTTATCATATCAAGTGATATTATCAGTTCGTAGACCAAATCGCTTAAACACATCGTAGGCTGTACTTTTCGATGGGGATGGACAGGGGAAGTGACTAACAAGTTTGTTACTTACTGTTTCACATTAACTACTTTACTTCTTACTGCTTATCATATCATGTGATATTATCAGTTGGTTGATCAAATCGCTAAAACACGTCGTAGGCTGAACTTTACGATGGGAAGGGACAGGGAAAGTTACTAACAAGTTTGTTACTTACTGATTCACGTTAACTACTTTACTTCTTACTGCTTATCATATCATGTGATATTATCAGTTGGTAGATCAACTCGCTAAAACACGTCGTAGGCTGGACTTTTCGATGGGAAGGGACAGGGAAGGTTACTAACAAGTTTGTTATTTACTGATTCACCTTAACTACTTTACTTCTTACTGCTTATCATATCATGTGATATTATCAGTTGGTAGATCAACTCGCTAAAACACGTCGTAGGCTGAACTTTTCGATGGGAAGGACAGGAAAGATACTAACAAGTTTGTTATTTACTGATTCACGTTAACTACTTTACTTCTTACTGCTTATCATATCATGTGATATTATCAGTTGGTAGATCAACTCGCTAAAACACGTCGTAGGCTGAACTTTTCGATGGGAAGGGACAGGGAAAGTTACTAACAAGTTTGTTATTTACTGATTCACGTTAACTACTTTACTTCTTACTGCTTATCATATCATGTGATATTATCAGTTGGTTGATCAAATCGCTAAAACACGTCGTAGGCTGAACTTTTCGATGGGAAGGGACAGGGAAAGTTACTAACAAGTTTGTTATTTACTGATTCACGTTAACTACTTTACTTCTTACTGCTTATCATATCATGTGATATTATCAATTGGTAGATCAACTCGCTAAAACACGTCGTAGTCTGTACTTTTCGATGCATAGGGCATATGATGACGTCATCAGGGTGTCATGCAAAGTACATAGGGCATCTGATGACGTCTTCAGGATGTCATGTAAAGTACATAAGGCATCTGATGACGTCATCAGGATGTCATGTAAAGTACATAGGGCATCTGATGACGTCTTCAGGATGTCATGTAAAGTACATAAGGCATCTGATGAAGTCATCAGGATGTCATGTAAAGTACATAGTGCATCTGATGACATCATCAGGATGTCATGTAAAGTACATAGGGCATCTGATGACGTCATCAGGATGTCATGTAAAGTACATAGGGCATCTGATGACGTCATCAGGATGTCTTGTAAAGTACATAGGGCATCTGATGACGTCTTCAGGATGTCATGTAAAGTACATAAGGCATCTGATGACGTCATCAGGATGTGATGTAAAGTACATAGTGCATCTGATGACGTCATCAGGATGTCATGTAAAGTACATAGGGCATCTGATGACGTCATCAGGATGTCATGTAAAGTACATAGGGCATCTGATGACGTCATCAGGATGTCATGTAAAGTACATAGGGCATCTGATGACGTCATCAGGATGTCATGTTAAGTACATAGGGCATCTGATGACGTCTTCAGGATGTCATGTAAAGTACATAAGGCATCTGATGACGTCATCAGGATGTCATGTAAAGTACATAGTGCATCTGATGACGTCATCAGGATGTCATGTAAAGTACATAGGGCATCTGATGACGTCTTCAGGATGTCATGTAAAGTACATAAGGCATCTGATGACGTCATCAGGATGTCATGTAAAGTACATAGGGCATCTGATGACGTCATCAGGATGTCATGTAAAGTACATAGGGCATCTGATGACGTCATCAGGATGTCATGTAAAGTACATAGGGCATCTGATGACGTCTTCAGGATGTCATGTAAAGTACATAAGGCATCTGATGACGTCATCAGGATGTCATGTAAAGTACATAGTGCATCTGATGACGTCATCAGGATGTCATGTAAAGTACATAGGGCATCTGATGACGTCATCAGGATGTCATGTAAAGTACATAGGGCATCTGATGACGTCATCAGGATGTCATGTAAAGTACATAGGGCATCTGATGACGTCATCAGGATGTCATGTAAAGTACATAGGGCATCTGATGACGTCATCAGGATGTCATGTAAAGTACATAGGGCATCTGATGACGTCATCAGGATGTCATGTAAAGTACATAGGGCATCTGATGACGTCTTCAGGATGTCATGTAAAGTACATAGGGCATCTGATGACGTCTTCAGGATGTCATGTAAAGTACATAAGGCATCTGATGAAGTCATCAGGATGTCATGTAAAGTACCTAGGGCATCTGATGACGTCATCAGGATGTCATGTAAAGTACATAGGGCATCTGATGACGTCATCAGGATGTCATGTAAAGTACATAGGGCATCTGATGACGTCATCAGGATGTCATGTAAAGTACATAGGGCATCTGATGACGTCATCAGGATGTCATGTAAAGTACATAGGGCATCTGATGACGTCATCAGGATGTCATGTAAAGTACATAGGGCATCTGATGACGTCATCAGGATGTCATGTAAAGTACATAGGGCATCTGATGACGTCTTCAGGATGTCATGTAAAGTACATAAGGCATCTGATGACGTCATCAGGATGTCATGTAAAGTACATAGTGCATCTGATGACGTCATCAGGATGTCATGTAAAGTACATAGGGCATCTGATGACGTCTTCAGGATGTCATGTAAAGTACATAAGGCATCTGATGACGTCATCAGAGTGTCATCTAAAGTACATAGGGCATATGATGACGTCATCAGGATGTCATGTAAAGTACATAGGGCATCTGATGACGTCATCAGGGTGTCATCTAAAGTACATAGTGCATCTGATGACGTCATCAGGGTGTCATGTAAACTACATAGGGCATCTGATGACGTCATCAGGGTGTCATATAAAGTACATGGGGCATCTGATGATGTCATCAGGATGTCATGTAAAGTACATAGGGCATCTTATGACGTCATCAGGGTGTCATCTAAAGTACATAGGGCATCTGATGACGTCATCAGGATGTCATGTAAAGTACATACGGCATCTGATGTCGTCATCGGGGTGTCATCTAAAGTACATAGGGCATCTGATGACGTCATCAGGATGTCATGTAAAGTACATAGGGCATCTGATGGCGTCATCAGGATGTCATGCAAAGTACATAGGGCATCTGATGACGTCATCAGGGTGTCATCTAAAGTACATAGGGCATCTGATGACGTCATCAGGATGTCATGTAAAGTACATACGGCATCTGATGACGTCATCAGGGTGTCATGTAAAGTACTTACGGCATCTGATGACGTCATCAGGGTGTCATCTAAAGTACATAGGGCATCTGATGACGTCATCAGGGTGTCATCTAAAGTACATAGGGCATCTGATGACGTCATCAGGGTGTCATCTAAAGTACATAGGGCATCTGAGGACGTCATCAGTGTGTCATCTAAAGTACATAGGGCATCTGATGACGTCATCGGGGTGTCATCTAAAGTACATAGGGCATCTGATGACGTCATCAGGATGTCATGTAAAGTACATAGGGCATCTGATGACGTCATCAGGATTTCATGCAAAGTACATAGGGCATCTGATGACGTCATCAGGATGTCATGCAAATTACATAGGGCATCTGATGACGTCTTCAGGACGTCGTGCCAAGGTCGTGCCAAGTGCATAAAGCATATGGTGACGTCATCAGGACGTCGTGCCAAGGTGGTGCCAAGTGCATAGGGCATCTTCTGACGTCGTCAGGACGTCGTGGGAAGTGAGTAGCGCTTCATTTGTAGCGTGCGCAACAAGTTTGTTGCTCACTGATTATTATAGCAATCCATGCTGTTCGAAAAATATTGAAGATTTTTCAGAGATATTACTTCGTAATATCAATAAAAAGTGAACAATTCTATCGAAAAGGGGTCTCTCAAGCAAAATAGGTTTGGTTGGCGTCAGAAACGTTCCAACAAAAAGGGAACAATAGGCAAGTAGAATGAGGAGAGTCTACAAAAAGTGAACAATATTTTCTGAGACTGATTTTTCTAGCCGATACTTCTTAACAGCAGAAACAAACCGTTGTGGTATTTCACGAGGAAGAGTTCAGTGGTTTCCAAGTATGGACTTCAGTTTTGACGAGATTATAAGAAAATACTCTCATTAGATGCTGCGCTTTGGTTTCGCTTCTCGTAGCCACTGGAGCTAACCGTCCGTCTATGATTTTGGCATCATCTTCTATTCTGATGGTAAGTATTAGGTTTACATGCACTTTCATTCAAACGGTTCTCGCGTAATCAAGACCATTTTCGGAACTACAGAGTGCTTTCGTGTAGAACACCGCAACGGTCTGTTTTTGCTGTTAAGAAGTATCGGCTAGAAAAATCAGTCTCAGAAAATATTGTTCACTTTTTGTAGACTCTCCTCATTCTACTTGCCTATTGTTCCCTTTTTGTTGGAACGTTTCTGACGCCAACCAAACCTATTTTGCTTGGGAGACCCCTTTTCGATAGTCACTAGTTATATTACACAGAGGCCCACCGCTCCGCTGCTGGTGATAATCGAAATCAAAAGGTCAATACGGCTGTACCGGAGCTTGTTTTCCTGACCATAGATTTTTTTAAAGCTTTATCAGAAAAGATGTAGTCGACCGTTTGCAAATTAAGTACAATTGAATAGGGGACACAAATTCACCCTCAAAATAAATGAAAAATGTAGTCAAGGAGAAGGGCACGCTGGTCCGAAATAGCTTCACGCGAGCATGTTCTTCTCCGACACATATACCCGTTGGTATAGTTTGGCCTTTCATTAAAGTGTGTCCAAATGGGACCGTCCACACACGCGATCAGCGTGCATGTGGAGCGGCCGTCGCGAATGCATTATTTCGGACCAGCCTTCCCGTGGCTGCGGACAGCAGATCGGGATATTATTCACCACTCCTCAATTATTACTGATAATAGATTTCCAAGTCCGAAAAATGCCTTTGCGATAGCCGCTCAACACGCACGTCCCATAACGCGGGCGAACAGTCTCCTTCGCGCGGACTTTAACGGCCAATCGCACGCAGTTTTCTTCAAACTTGAAAAAAAAACTGAAAAATTATGCAAACCCACGAAGAAGATGTTTGTCTTATCTATCAGGAATGCCTATTTAGTGTTTCGTAGTGTGCACGAGCACTACACTTTTTGCGGGATTTTACCGGGGTAAGAATGTAACTGCTACCGAATACCGTTCCAGGGTAAGTGAAGTGGGGGTTCCAGGGAAGTAAGAGTGAGGTTAGATTCACCCGGAATTTCAACATGAATGCGATTCTTCTGTAGCGTTCATTTACTTATGAGAGAATGATCTCAGCATAAAGTGGAGTTTTGAAAAATTGTCTTTTGAGTGTTGTGGGAAATGTAAAAAGAAACATTCGAAAGTTGGGCAAACTTCCTCAATGCACGTGCGCAAATCAGAAACTGCAGATCAGCATTTTTTGAATTTAAAAATTTTCAACATTTTCAGCACAAACTGCCCAGTGGAGTAATTCTGGGCGCTGAGCCCGAATATAGGGTCCATTTTCGTTTTAGGACTACTGTACATTACAAGGATAAAAAAATCGTTTGTGTACAGTGACATATCATTATCTTCCAAAAAACTTCAAATGAACCTTATGTTCGTGTGCCCTCGCCCAAAATTGCATCCCTGGACAATGTTTGGGCCGGAAGTGTTCAAACTTCTGAAATTCCAAAAAATATGTTTTGTGATTATTGATCACCCAGATGCATTAAAGGAATTCAACTAACTTCAAATTGTTTTTTACAGTTGCCCGACAACATTCAATGGATCATTTTTCAAAAACCCAGTTAGCAGTCCCTAGTTATGGGTTACACCCACTTAAAGGCAAGATCCGGTCAAATTTTTACACTACCGAAATTTGGGTTAAATAGATTGGGCTGGCCTAGCTGAACTTCGTCTGTAAGTTTCACGAACTCTGAGCCCTTAGTTCTGGAAAAAAAAACAGCCTCGAAGTCAGGGATTACGGTATTTACAGCATGATAATCATAGCTGGAATGACCCATAATTACGCAGCACTTTTGAAGAATGCGTGGACAACCGCTAAAATATGGACGATGGCCACACTTTTCTGAATTTTCTGGATCATCGGCTCACGGATTGGCTGGAATAAATTGAAGAAGACCGGTTTTAACGCAGCTTTCGCATGTTCCTTGGGACTACCTGTAGCAAGAGCACCGATTTAGCGGGAAATCTCAAAATCGAAATTCTTCCCGGACCCTGCCTTCAAAGCTCAGCAAAAATAGAGTGGTTTTCTGCTCATACAACGCCTTTAACAGATTTTGAAAAATGCAGCAAGTCGTCCAATTGATTAGTCATTAATCGTAGTTAGGTACTATCCTGATACATGTGCCAATTCTGAGAAAAAAATCTAATTTTTGAAAACCATTTTTATTTCTTGTGCACGTGGTCTAAGCAGTGGGGCGGATGTCCGTCCATCAATGTACCTTGCTGACCGCCGCGGGCTTAGGCTACCTCATAGTTGTTAGCAAACCATCAGCTATAGGGAAAGGACCTTGAATAGATTTTGCTGATCCCTATGTGAGAAAAGGCCCTCATAGCTCGAAGACCCGATGGAATAATTTTTAAAGGCAGTGTTCACGATAAAAAGTTGTTTTTCTGTTTTTTTTTGCTTATCTTAAGAACGGTCTCATGCTGACTTCAATGATGTCCATGGAATCGTACAAGACCCCCTGGAAACGGAGTTATGGTCCCTCAAAATTCATTTAGGAAAGCATTGTGGACGAGTTGTCCGAGGCTTATAACTCCCGTTTTTGCAGCCTATGTGTGCGAGCTGACCTGAGTAAAGAGAGAAGTTGAGAGTGAAGGGAAGAACGGGGCTATTGATCGGAAACCATCGCTCATCTAACCACGAATTCAGCGAAACTGTTATAGGACGTGGGCGGAGTGGCCCAATGGGTTGGCTGGCCCAGGAGATTTTCACCCATTTACCGGCCGTTTTTCGTCGTTTTTTCTAAATCTTCTTAGAGGGACCCAAAGCTCACGTTTTAGCCAAAAAAACTTGCAACTTTTTCTCCGTGAACACTGCCTTCAAGGTGTGGTATAATAATTTTTTGTTCGCAGATCTCTGGCATAATAGTAGAAAAATGAGGTCTGAGAACTAGAACTCATCGTGTCTATTAAACTAGACTCATCGTGTCTCTGACAAGGGCAATAGGTACGTCAAACTCTGAGGCAGCAACACGCTTGACTTCTTGTCATGGCATCAACTAAACGAGTCGATTTATTGATTTCAGCAAGGAGACCGTACGCGACGGTTTCTCACATCAGCGATGGATGCGGAAGTGAAGTTGGAAAAGTTGAGTTAAAGCTTGGTTAGCCTTTGTTCTACATTTTTGAAATTAATATTACGGAATGATTATTTCAAATGCGACCTCCTCCTTTTGTTTTTCCACTTTTTGATTTTTTTCCTGATTTCATATTTCAATTACGTTTGCCATTCAATTCCCTGGCTCACATAGCCTGAAAATCAAGTCTTTTTGATTTTGATTGAATTTATTTTCAAAGCACTCTGAGAGGTCACACCTTTTTCCGATATTGTTTTCTAACTTGTGCGATAATTATGCCTCGAAATACTGTGCTTCTCTGGGCCAAATTCCGGTCCGCAATTGCGTTTAGACACGCTTGGCGGCCGCACGCTTCTGAGTCGGAAGAGTTTCCAGCACCGCAGCAGTCGATCTGTTGACTCTAGGTGGGTTTTTGGAACTGGAAACTAAGACAAATTGGAGAAACCTGTATGAAAAAAGCCCCATTGAGTCAGCTTTGGCGCTGGAAACTCGACCGACTCGAGCGCGTGCGGCCGCAAAGCGTGTCGAGACGCAATTGCGGACCGGAATTGGGCCCAGATATGCACTCTACTTTTTGGAATGATTTGTTGACTCTTCCTCTCCAGTATTGTGAATCCTGTGTATCCTGAGACCTGTGCGAATCTTGAGACCGCGACGCAAGCGCTCGCGGGGATTTCGAAGAAGAGTCTTTCCAAACTTTCATTTCAATGAAAATTGAGACGAGAAACAACATTAAAAATTCAAATAAATTTTTACGACATTGTTGATTTTCTCACAAGATATGTCCCCTGCCTCCGAAAGAAGTTTTTCTTTAGGTGCAGTTCCGAAATTTCGTCCTGAACGCTGATATGCGTATTGAGCGGTTCAAAATTAGCGAGGTAAGGCATTACGGTTTTATCAAGTTTTGAAATTCCGTTTTCGGGAATCAAAATCTGTTGATCAGTGATATTGCTAGGTTGCCTCAATTGTGGAAGGAATTGATGAAGGTTCACTAGAATTCTTGGTGAATGCCCTCACCGAGTTGATACTGAATGAGGATATGGCGAAGAAAATGAAAGGAGGTGAATAAACATATTTTTCATTATTGTTTATTTTTTGTGCATTTATACAAACTCTGACATTGAGTACAAGCACACATAGGCGGACAGATAAAGTCTGTCCGAATGAGACTGTCCGCCCACGCGGTCAGCGGACGTGTTGTTCGGGTGTCGCAAAGATATTTTTCTGACTTGTGAATCTATTAACAGGAATATCAGACAAATAGTGAATAATATGCCAGTGCGCTCTATTTCGGTCATGGGTCTAGGTTTGGGCTTGTCTAAAAAGGCATTCATGACGATCGCGAGATACGCACGCCGACCGCGTGGGCGGACAGTCTAATTTGGACAGACTCTACAAATACTCACAGATAAGCTCTAGGGCACTCCTTATAGGCTCTCGAATTAGATTTTGAGCGTCAGCGGAGCGTGGCGTCTTGGGAAACATATAACTGATGATAAGGAGGTTTCGACAAAAAAGCGACCGCTCATTACTGGTGGTAAT
>JAPDOI010000239.1:775000-847500 GCA_029168955.1 Aplectana chamaeleonis
CATAAATAAATAAGGTTTGTCCGAATGAGGCTGTTCGCCCACTTGGTTGGCGAGCGTGTCGAGCGGTCGTCGCGAAGACTTTTTTGCACTTGAAAATCGATTAGCAGAAATATTAGGCGGATAGTAGTAGTATCCAGGTCAACTGTTTGCAGCCGAGGGAAAATGTTCGTGCGACGACCGCTCGACACGCACGCCGGCCGCGTCGGCGGACAATCTTATTGGGACCCTCATTTGGGATTCAATTTTAAAAATTTGTGATTTTAGGTATTCATCTGCCTATCATCTTTGACTTTGAGCAGACATCATCTGTAGTGGTGTTTGAGAAGGATCGGATTCGTATCTCAGCTAACTACTGAATGGAGATCTTTGTCGGAAAGCAACAGTGGCTGAAAATTCTGATAATGCCATTGATTATTATGACGTTGTTCAAGGCTAGAGACCTCACGACCCCCTCACACCTGATCACGACCCCTCAGGAGACGTTGTACGAACACTCAGCGACCTCTCATCTCGACGAAACGATCATCTCCTAAGCATCGCCCCCTCTTTCTCCTCAAACACGACCCGTGGGATTTTCTTTGTCCCACTAGAGAGGAGGTTTTCACCCATCTTACGGCACTGGTTTTGGGAACCTACTGCAACGAAGGGCACGCACGCATGAAGCGTCGGTTATAGTTTTGCAGCCGAGCGGTGCGGCGTAGTGCATTTCTGAGATATCGATTGTGCCTCGCCCCCCGATCAATATTTTGAGATCGCCCTTTGCCGCGCCGTCTGCCGGCGACAGTATAAACGACCCCTCAGACGTCGTGCCGTATTCCACGCCTGTGCTCAATGACGAAAACTGTTTCACCCGGTGCTCTAGCGATGTCACGCTGGCCGCGCGACGATTCGCGACGTCGCGGTAGCTCACCTAAACCAGTTCCTCACCTCTTTCACACCTAATCCCTCACTGCGGGTAGCGCTGTTATCACTGCGACTGGCTGTCATTTTCGTGCTCCATGGCGAACTCACTTGAAGTTGTGTGTCGATAAATGTATATATGTTTGTATGCACGTATGTACGTGTATATATAAAAGTATACACATTCCCATGCATGCATATATATGTATATACATATATTGCATGTCTGTATATTAGTTTGTAAACTTTTTAATTATTGCTGTATCGCTGTTGCCAATTTTGTTTATAGTTTTTTTTTGGTTAAAGACACGTGTTTTTCTTCTTTCTTTCCTGTCTTTCCTTGTAGATGAATATATTCTAGACGTTTATTTGTAATGAATACTGAATGTTTCATGTCGGTATTGATTATTTGTTAAACGCATAAAAATATGTACAAGGAGAGTTTACGAGAAATGACCACAGTTGTGATGGCCTAGCTGCGAATATGCGAGCGGTCGCGTTGCGGCGCGCATCGTCTAGTTCTCTAGGGAGAGAATAGTCAAAGTAGCCAGACTACACAATTGTTGTAGAATACCATTCAACCAATAAGTGCCGCTACGCATCCGCTCGCGCCGTCTGCAATAAGGCTAGCACCCTCGGCAAGACTTTGCATAGATTTACGATACTTGTGTGTCCTGGTCAGATTCGCCTCGCCGCCTAAAGGCACAAGACACCCAAAAATTTGTTTTTCGTTTCACGCATATCTTGGAGACAATCACACGCTGGTCACAACAGAATCTTTGAAACATGAATATGGCTCTTTCAAAGTGAGAAGTGAAAAGTGAAAATGAAAGAAGCGACTAAATTTATTCGATCCGCCCACCCGGTATCGAGTTCAAAAATCAAGAAAGGGGCGTGGCTCGCGGTGGTATATGAGAAGGTCGGGCCTGTGGTGATCGCTTGTGGCTCGCTTATTTGGAAGAATTGTGATCTGGGACTTGGCACGTTTTGAACAGGTGGGGTCGAATACACAATACATGGAAATCTCAAAATTAATGTGCGAGAATTTATTGTGCTTTCAAGGACAACTAAAACAGTTTTTAATTCTTTTTCTTGGGTTCAAGGAAGCAGGAATATGGGGTGGAATTATCTCGTCCGTTGACCGATCGGCAGAAGTGTGTCCACCATACAAGAAGTTTTCGATTGACCGACTTAGGGAATAATCCCGCCCCACTCTCCTATCTACACCTGTACCGTCGGTAGACCATTTTCTTTGCTTGTTCGATCACTTATAAACTTGACAAAAAATTTGCTCTTTTGATTGTTATTTATTTGTTTCTAAAGTGCGTCGCTTAAATTATCCCATTTTTGTTCTTTACTTTTTTGATGCATATTTATAATTTTTTATAGCTTTCGAATCGCCTATATTTTGTTCTTTCAATTCCTATTTATTATTCATAATCAATCAAATATTAGGCTGTTCGTCAAACACTATTTGTTTGTTTTTTTTTCGCCTGATTTATCTAATACATACTTGTATATCAACTACTTATTTCTTGAATCATTATCATCATTTTTATTTATATACTCATCTGTTTATTTAATAGTTCATTCGCTTTTAAGGTATTACATAGTTTTCGCGGAAATTTAGATTTGAGACTCCGTTTCATACGATAGCCGAGGCATTGACGTTGTCGATGAAATCATCAGAATTGCATTCGTCGACTTATTTATTCATTCATTTGTTCAAACCTTTGTCAAATTTTGTTTATCTAAATAAATGTAAATTTATTTAATTACATTTCTAGAACATGTGTTTATCGTTTGTGTTACTCTGCTTGGAAGCCGCAACGCAGCTACTGTTCGCACATATCCCTTTGATACTTTGCATTCTTTATTGTGAGTTGGCGCGAACCAGGTGGACATACTGTGCTTCTCAGAGCCGAATTCCGGTCCGCAATTGCGTCTCGACAGGCCTTGCGGCCGCACGCGCTCGAGTCAGTCGGGTTTCCAGCGCCAAAGCCGACTCGATGTGGCTTTTTTACACAATTTTCTCCAATTTTTCTTGGTTTCCAGTTTTCAAAACCCACCTAGAGTCAGCAGATCGGCGGCTGCGGCGCTGGAAGTTCTTCCGACTCGGGTGCGTGCGGCCTCAAAGCGTGGCGAGAAGCATTTGCGGACCGGAATGTGGCCCAGATAAGCACAGTATGTATATTAAAACATGCGTGCACCGAGTTCGCGCCAACGCACATTAGGGAGCCCAAAGTATCAGTGCGATCCGTGCCGACTGTACGTGGCACAGAAAAATTTCACAATAAATGAAATATCAACTTTTTGGATTTTTTACATATGAAAGTGATCAGGGAAAAGCATGACATGAATAAAATTTCAAATTTCATGGGATTGGAAACTAAAGTGACTAGTAAAGTTACATCAACAATGTGGGCTGGATTAAAATTTCGAGATGATTCAAAAAAATTTTCTCGTGGCCAGTCGTCTTGAGCACTTTTTGTCCGTGGCAATAAACATGTAGAGATCTGGATTAAAATTTGAAATTATCGTCACATTTCCGACAAAAACAAGTATTCCTCGAATTGGAACGCTGGAACCCTAGCCATAAAGCGGCCAAAATGACAGTGTTAAAAAATTCATTTGTAATTGTTATTCACATCGCTGACGTAACACGTATCTAAATGGGTCGTTAAAATATTCATAAAACCCGCGCACCAAATGTTTTCTTTCTGCAAAACATGTTTTGTTACTCTCTGCACCAGCCAGCCTCTTCCATCGCCGTGATCCTCCCCGGCTTGTCATTCTCCTGCTATTCAATTGTCCTGCTATTGTGTTCTGCCCCAGAATGGATGCTGCCGATGACACCTCGGAGCAGGTAATGCTTAAGGTTGCTCTCAGCAATAATTCTTGAAGCTGTTTTCTGCACGGAATGGATGTTAAATGTCCTTTATCCTAAAGGTTTCCGACCTTGGGCCCTTCGTCAGGCGTCCATGAAGTGGTGTGATTACATATATCACAAACACAACATGAGTTTAAGCACGGAAAGCCCATCATAATGCACAGGTGGAGAGAAGAAATAGGATAAGGGAGCTCCAACCAGTGAATGTTCGAATCTTGGCATGTTGTGGCTAAAATCGCGGCAGTATCCCGGCATAACCGTATTTTGCCCGGTCGAGGCACTGGGATCTCGGCAGAATCTGGACAATGCTGAGATTCGACAGGGAAACTGCAGAGAATCTGCCGCTTCGGCTCCGGTTCCACACCGAGGCGGAAGGTTCCCAACATGGCAGGTTCTCGGTAGAATCCAGGCAGCTGTTTTAGAGTAAGCACAATCTTCGGAGACTATCACCCAACTTTTCGTTTAGTTCTACCATGGTACCTGTTTATAAGGTTGGTTGATCGATTTTATTAGGTCACTGCTCGTTTTTAACCTATTCCATACAATCGGCTTAGTCTGAGAAAATTATTCAAAATCGAGATTTCCCATTGAATCTAGAGCAGACCACTGATTATCTCAGGAAACGTGCGAAAACCGCAGGAAAAATGGTCTTCTTCACGTTGTTTTAGCCATTTAAGCCAATCAACTAATCACGAAAGTGTGTCAATCGTCCATGTTTTTTGCCATCGCCTGCGCTTTCTTCACCGCCCGCGATAGAAATCTTCTCCGAGCAGCGCCGCTAAGGAGTCGTTCATACTCCCGCCGCCGAGCGTCGCGTCAAAGTGCAATCCTATGATACTTTGCTTGTCGGGGCCGAATTCAGGTCCGCAGTAGCGTCTCGACACGCTTTGCAGCCGTACGCTTTCGAATCGAGAGTTTCCAGCGCGGCAGCCGCCGATATGTTGACTCTAGGTGGGTTTTGGATACTGGAACCTAGAAATACTTTAAGAAAATTGTATAAAAAAAGCCACCTCGAGTCCGATTCGGCGCCGGAAACCGACTCGGACGCGAGCGGTCGCTAAGCGTCCCGAGACGCAATTGCTGACCGAAATTTAGCCTAGAGAAGCACAGAACGTATAAATGGTGCAGCGCCGCATGGTCAATATTACAGAGATGCACTGTGCCGGGCCGCTCGGCGGAGAAGTTTAAACGACTCCTAAGGCCAGGTTTGTGCTTTCATCGAGAAACGACGTTATGGCATGCTTTAAATACGGATCGAAGTGCAACGCGATATCGATTGATGCTCACCAATGTCATGATTATTGCTGCGAATACAGTAATTCCTTACTAAGAGGACATTTTTCTTCGGAAGTAATGGTTCGTACTTCACGAAACCTCTTCACTTGATTCACCTACTCCTAAATCTATCTAACCCAGATTGGGAGAGGCAAAATGCGACCGAACCCTGCCGTAAAGTACGGATCAAATTCCAGAAAAAAAAAGCTACCGTCTGTGCAGAAACCATTTGATCGAAAGGAGTGCATAATATCTGTGCATGTGCCATGGAAACGTACTGAAATGAGAATTGGCCTATCGATTTCTGATTATATCACCACCTATCGCTGCCCCTTTTTTTTAGGTGTTGAAGTCTCTTTGCATTCCAGTCCCTTTGGACGAAAATTTCTCGTTTTCTATTATCATCGTTTCTTAGAAATACTCTTCTGGATTAGGACACAGTTCCTTGGACAGTTTCAAATTGGAGTACTAGATAGAGAGTCGTAGATATACATGTGTGTCCATATATATCTATAAGCTACAGGTTATGTTTTTGAGAAATGCGCATATGCTATGGCATACGTGCACCGAGTTCGCGTCAACACACCATAAATAACGCAAAGTACCAGTACGATCCGTGCCGACCGCTCGTCATGCAAATTAGGTGTAAAATCCACTCGTTGTGGCCGGACTGAGCACTCCTGAGCCGTCTGTGGCCGTTTCCGTTGATACGCATGTAATACATTGCTCACTCAGATTGAAAATCTTCTTTACATATGTGGACGGCTTGAGCTTGTCCGGTCCGACCTGATTCAGCTGTGGCTGTCCTGGTCGATATGCGTGCAATGCCTGGTTTACTGAGGTGGAAATCCCCCCTCTTCTCCAGTTGTGGCCGTCCTGAGCCGATCGCAGTACTGCTCAAGTAGGTCGTTTTGCGAAGGGAGACGCGGTCGCAAACATCATCGACTGGCATACAGCCGACCAATATAGAAGGTGTTTGTCGGCGTGGGGGAGAGTTACTAGGGACTATACTTCGGCGACTCGAAAAAATTTTCGAATAATCGAGTTTTCGACTAAGTCGATTTTGGAAATTTCGAATAATCGAGTAGTCGAACTGACTCAATTTTTCGAATAATCGAATGGTCCAGTTTTCGAGTAACCCAATCTTTCCAATTTTCAACAATTCAGTTTCTGAAGCACCTTATCTCGACTATTTTGTGCATACCACATTCTACTGCTTCGAGACATTGATTAAAAGTATATCTGACAATGAAAAACGCCATCTTCACACAGTAAGACGGCCGGAACCAATACTCATGTATGAATGTCGATTAGCAATTTCCATCGACCAAAGTGCAGAAGCTTCAGAAAACCAAACAAATTTCACTTTAGGGGGCAATACGGTTCATTTGATGGATGAACAATCAGAATTCATCTTTGGAAACGATAACCGTGGAAAAAGCCGCAGCTGAGTTTGACAACAATAAGCCAGGGCAAATCTTAGTCTACTTCTAGATCATCCAAACTCACAGTGGAATCTCCGTCATCATATTCAGCCTCTTCGGCTAGACCACAGCCATTTTCTTCGTCTCTTCAGCCTTCATGGCCTTTTCCGTCTTCTTGCCCTATTTCTTCGACGGAGAGTGCAGCCCCTCTTCCGTATCTGCGAAGCTGTGCTTCTGTTGCCACAAAACAAGCTGTTAGTTTTCTGGATCTCCCGCCTTTCTTCTAAGAGAAAGGAGGATAAAGCCAAGCATTAAAAACAAATTTGAAAACCAAAAGTTTTGGTTGCACTGTGACGTTCCGCTGTTCCCAATGCATTCAAGCCTCATGCATGCCTTTCCTCGAGCAAGGTAAAATACATATTTGACCGTCTTGTGTCGATTTCCACTTCTTGTTATCTCTGCTGAATTCATCGGTATACTGACACCTGAGGACTGAGGAATTTTGACGTAAATCAATGCCAGCAATAGGTGAAAAAGATGGTCGTGAGCCGTACGAGAACATTCGAGAACTATGAGCAAATAACAACTGGCGGCAGATGAGGTGCACGGTCTGCAACTGTCATTGGAAACAGTTTAACTGCCGGAGAATTTCTTTGACTCGAAACAGTCGATTATCGAATTTATTCGACTGTTTGGGTCTATCGAATAATCGAGTTTTCGGCTAAGGCGACTTCTCAGAATTTCGAATAATCGAGTTTTCGACTAACTCGATTTTCAGGAATTTCGAATAATGAAGTTTTCGACTAATTCGGTTTTTCAAAATTTCGAATAATCGAGTAGTCGAATGACTCGATGTCGACTGTTTCAATCGATACCAAGTCTCGATGGCTCGACTCGACTATACTAGGGACGGCTCAGGACGGCAAGGTCCGGGCTTCGGCCGATTATGACTGGGGCCTGAATGATCATATTCGCTACGAGATGAGTATTTCGAATTGCTTTTTTGTCATCCGTATATGCTTCACTCCTCGCGCTGCGCAAGGGCTTCGCTTCCTGAAAATAATGCGTGCAAGTAAATTTGTGTTGAGAGCTCATATATTAATCGCGATACTGGTGTTAAGTTGGAAACTGATTCGCTCGTACCCCGAACCTTGGAAAAACTATGTTTTTGTAGCTGTATGTGTGTGAGAGTTCATAAATAATCTGGGCTCGAAATATCCTGAATTCCAAAAAAGGCGTTTCACGCTCCATGAAAAGGGAAGGTATCCATCAGAGAATTTTTGTAGGCGTTTGAAAAATTTCTCCCGCACCCGGCTCAAAACTTGTAACTGGGGTTATTGAGGGCGGTAAACACGGCAGGGTTGGGTGTGCGTCCCGGATAACCTTAGGAGGATGCGTATTGAACGGTGCGGAGAGGCAGAGAGGCTTTCCACCTGGCATTTGGCAATTAGTCAGAATTAATATTTCCGTGTGACGTGTCGCGTTGGCTTGTCTGCAGCTACACTGCGCACACTGGAATATACACAGTAACATTAATTAATAAAGAATGCATTTTTTCAGAGAATGGAGGCAAAGAAAATCAGATCACATTACTTCCTTTCGGTGGCAATTTTTTTGTCCAGCAGCGAGATGTTATGGTTCTTATTTAGATCTCTTACTGGGAGGAGGTTCCTCGCACATTTTATTGCCGCTGGCCTATCACAGGAGCAGCAAATGCTGACGTGATAGACCAACGGCGATAAAATGGGCGGATAGTCTCCTCCCAGCAAGAGATGTAAATCGGTACCAATGTTATTCTATCATCTTCTTCATGAAAAAGCTCTTCACGCACAGTTTCCTCGGTGGCAGAAGTGGCAGAATAACCCATTGATAGGATATGAGCAAAGGGGGGGGGGCGATGGTGCAAAACTCTGTGCACAGAATCCAGCCTAATGAGAGATGTTCCATGGTGCGGCCGTTTCTAAGAGTTGTGCCTAGGGCACCTCTAGTTCAGCGTTCAGTACCTTTCATAAGTTTTCTCAACTTCCAACTCCTTAAAGGCAGTGTTCACGATATTCTTCGATTTTGAGATTAATCACCTAATCGATTGTTTGGACCCCAGGTAAAACTGAAATGACGAAGAAATCGAGAAATACGCACCACAAGATCATCAAATCCTTTACTCTCACCCCACCTCTTTACTCTCACAGGAACTGTTCGTTGTGACAAAGAAATCATTTGTGAGCCCGTCCTTTGCAATTATTTGCTTTCTGTTGCTTCGTTCTTCCCTTCGGACCCTAACTGATACTATGTTGCCTAAAATATTCTTCCATTCCTGATAAACCCCATTTTTTACAGGTCAAAACCACCGTGACCATGTTCATCCAATCGGACATCTAGTCCAGGCCAGAGAATAATGCCCCTGAAATAAGGAGTTTTTGTGCGATTCTCGCCATTCCTTCGTAATTTTGGTAACACTTGGTTGCCAACGCGTTGTTTTGAGTGCAAAACTCGTGGACGAAAATTATCGCGAACACTGCCTTCAAGATGTGAGTCATCGCAAAGGGACGTCTTGAGCATAGCAGCATTTATCTTAGCCCATATCCAGTAGCCAAAGATGTATGATCTAGTAGGCAAAGATGTGATTCGTGGAAACGACTTGCCAAATGGTTTCACTTCCTTACACCCCTCCAACTTCTGTGTTTGTTATGCATCCTATTCATTGCTTAAGTATACAAATGAGGCTCACTCACATACTTGTGTATGCTTCTTCATTTCTTAATAAAGTCGTAGAATGGACAGGCGATGGGAGAGTTTGAAACGACGGCTTTGGCAATGCGCCAGCCAGACGCTCCGCGCGCAGCCGATGCCCGCCGCCCAATTAGCTGCAGCCGAGGAGGGTAGCAAGCGTTCATATGGAAAACCTCTCTTTCCGCGGGAAGTGGGGCGCTGTGCCACGCCTACAAAATTGGGGCCGCGCGAAGTCGACTAGCCCGACATGGCCGGCGGGTAGTGGGCTGTTTTTATCTGAGTCGACACCTCCCTAGATGATTGGTGATCGACTGCGGTCATGCACATAGATCACCGCTTGTTGGAGCGTGCAATGCAACGAGCAATACAACTTTTGAGACACTTAAAACAGGTTTTTGGTTTTAGTAAAGCCGTAGAGATTACGGTATACGTGAATCTATTACACTGATGAAGAGATTCACCAATTTTTTAATGAACCTTCGCGTGGGCACAAATCCTACCTGAGTGTAAAACATTCTTCAATTTTTAGAGTTGAACCCTGTGGTCCTAGCGCGATTACCTTCGAGCTGCGTGCTGCAACAGTTGGACCAGGATTTCGTTTTCAATTTTAGAAAGCGATTTCGTAAAAATCACAGAAGGATGAAAAAGCACATTCCAACAATTTCCTAGATAGGCGAAAACAAACTGTTCTGGTTCGAACCAACAAAATGTTAAAATTTCTGTTTCTGCCATCGTTCAGACGAACGAACAATGCTACAAACGGAATCAGAAAATCTCATTCGTCTACGGGTGTAGCAGGCGATGAAAATGGTTAGGGTAGGCTTTACACAAGAATCGAAAGAAGAAAGATCGTGGCAGAAAGTGAAAGCAATACTATTTGCAACAAAATCAAAAAGTATAATAAAATCCGTCGATGAATGGTGAGGAAAATGAATACGCAGGAGTCTCAAGTTATTGAGATCCTTGTATTGTTTTCCGGTAGGTGGGCAGAATTCATTCGAAAAAGGTAAAATCAAAATAATCTCCTAATTATGTGTTATACATATGACTATGTAGAAAACGAGTTTTCGATTCCGCTGGACCAGCCACTTCATTAAATACACCTCGAGTGAATAATTTTAACTGCGTCATTCCTCTATCGCTTTTGGGCTCAAAGTAGCTACTATAACATTTGGTACTACATAGTCTGAATCTCTGCGGGGGCCAGATTCACAATGCTGTGTTTGCTATGTGAGCTACCCTCTATAAAACGTCGAAATTCACATCGCTCGAGGCGCGAGCGGCCCGCGCGACGCCTCGGCCTTCGTCTGCCCTACGCTCTCTCACTGTCTCTGACCTCCGCTCCACACCAGCACGTGCAGAAACCAAGTTTTTTTTGCCGTTTTATAGCACGTAGCTCATCACCGGCTGACAGCGCAGTCTTGGTGCAACGCCAGTGATCGTCGCTATGGCTCTACATAGTAGAGTGTTGGAACGAATAATTTTTTTTGAATATTCGAATAAACGAATAATTCGAATATTTCACTTCTTCGAATATTCGATTATTCGAATAAACGAATATTTCACTTCTTTGAATATTCGATTATTCGAATAACCCGAATAATCCACTTCTATGAATATTCGAATATTCGAATATTATTCGAATAAACGAATATTTGGGGAACACTACTGCGTACTATCCCATCCAATCCACTCGGGCAAATTGGGGCATCGACAACAGGCAAATCGCTCGCATTGTAAGCCTGACAACTGCCCGTTGCCCAGCGACGTCCGCCTGTTGTCGGTCTGTTGACATTTTGACCTGTCACGTTTAGCGGCCTATTTAGCAGCGGTTCACATCCAGCAAGACTTTTATGTGGCTTAGGAACTACTTTGCACCGACCCGCGTCGTGGTCGGCACACCGACACGCGTCGCGGTCGGCAAACCGACACGCGTCGCGGTCGACACACCGACACGCAGCGTAGTCAGTAGACCCACGCGTCGCGGCAGGGTCGCCCAACATCCACTGAGGCCGCCACCGGATGGGCAGGGCTTCCAGATGCTGGGCGAGCCAATGTACTGCATTCTTGGGTCCTTGATCCGGCTGCACTCTTATCACTTAAAGACAGTGTTCATGATAAAAAATGTGTTTCAGTTTCCACTAGGAATGGGTAGTGGAGGGGCACACTGTAACGTTTACGTCGAAAGAACGTATGAGAACGAGCCAGGAAAAGCTCCACAAGAGGCCGAAGTTGCCACTTCGAGCGCATTGCAAACCTCAAAAGCGCAACACACGCCCACCGACGTGAACAAATGAATGCTCGAGATCGAGAGATGAGCGATGGTTTCCGATCAAAAGCCCCGTTCTTCCCTTCATTCTCAAATTCTCTCTTTACTCAGGTTAGCTCGCATACATCGGCTGCAAAAGACGGAAGTTACAAGCCTCGGACAACTCGTCCACCATGTTTCCTTAGCTCAATTTTTGAGGGACCATAACTCCGTTCCGAGAAGGTCTTGTACGATTTCCGAGATATCACTGGAATCAGCATAGGGCCGCTTTCAAGATAGGCGAAAAAAACAGAAAAATGATTCCTATCGAGAACACTGCCTTTAAGTTCAGCATACACGCTCGTTAACGTGGTTGAGATACTAACTACGGAAGTTGAATGGCATGGCTCAGAATACAACGCCTATGCATTCTGAAGCGTCGAAAACGACCACAAGTGACGCTACATGATTGAGGAGTCGGCCCCGCACCTGTATTTGCGTCCTCCCCCAAACAGGAGTGCTGGGCCATTCCCTCCATTGTCGATGTGTATGGCTCACTTATTGTACTCATTGTACCACCCACAAGCGTCGCCGATGGTGGGAATGGCCCAGAACCCCTTTTTTGGAGGAGGACGCAAATGCAAGGGCGGGCAGATACGGGGCGGGGCCAACTTCTCACACGTGTAGCGTCATTGTCGGTCGTTTTGACGCTTCAAAATGCGTAGGCGTTGTGTTCTGAGCCATGCCATTATATTTCCCTGGTTATCTCAACCACGTTTACGAGCGTGTACTCTGAGTTTTGGCCGAGAAATAGCCGCGTAACAGACGCAAAATGCCTTTTTTTCGAGTAATAGTCGCGAAATAGCCGCCAAATAATGCTGGCTGCGAAATAGTCGCCAAATAATGCTCGCCGTGAAATAGCCGCAAAATACCTGCTAAATTGCCGCCAAATTTGTGGTCTGCTTCGGTCTAGTTTGGTTTAGCTTAGTTGAGTTAAGTTGAGTTGTGCGCGGTTTATGCGATGGCGAACTTCCTAGTGCTGCTTAGCCGTGCCCTACTCCGGAATCTCAGCGACAATTCGAAAATACTCAGCGACAATCCGTAGTTAGTCGTTGAGACCGACACCATGTCACTGGGAACTCGCCGTGTAATATCTCGCTTCCCAGCTCCATGAGACGTCTGGGCGACAACAGATGTTGAGTGGCTCAGGATGTGGCGCGAACTTGAGACTACATCCAGCTAGTCGTCCTAGGTGGCTGGAAACCATCGAATTCCACGTCCAGCCTTATGGAAGGAGAGAACTTGGGCTTTTGCGTCAGAATTCAGGTGAAGTTCACCGGGAAAGTAGACAAATAGCATCACCTCGAACCAGTTTCATGAAAATACACATGAAAATGGCTCATTCTGGCAATCATCGTAAGAAATTTCCATGTTGCTCAAGTGTTGCTATACTTATGAGCCGCTCGAGATTTAGACTTTTCTCTATAACTAAAGGTGAAATGGGCATTTCTAGCGTTTTGACAAAATCCTACGAGCGATTTAATATATTGGAAATACCTGCTATACTGTGCTTATCTGGGTCAAACTCCGGTCCGCAATTGCGTCTCGACACGCTTTGCGGCCGCGCGCCTTCGAGTCGGAAGAGTTTCCAGCGCCGTAGCTGCGGATCTGTTGATTCTAGGTGGGTTTTAGAAACTGGAAACTAAACAAAATTGAAGAAAACTGCATAAAAAAAGCCATATCGTGTCGGCTTTGGAGCTGGAAACTCGATTGACTCGAGCGCGTGCGGCCGCAAAGCGTGTCGCAACGCAATTGCGGACCGGAATTTAACCCAGATGAGCACAGTAACTTTATATTTATGAGTTACCGAAGAATTGTGAGAAATTAGTAGTCACTACGCTAAGATGTTTGAAATGTAAAATCAGGCCAAAATGAAGTGCGATCTTGTCGAATGTTCAAATTAATCGTGCTGAATATTCGAATAAACCGAATATTTCACTTCTTTGAATATTCGAATATTCGAATAAACGAATATTCCACTTCTTTGAATATTCGATTATTCGAATAACCCGAATAATCCACTTCTTTGAATATTCGAATATTCGAATATTCGAACATTATTCGAATAAACGAATATTCGGGCAACACTCTACTACATAGCAGTGCGGGTTCAATTCCTCATGACGATGCGTGTATGGTCCCGGTTTCAATCAGTTCATTCTGCGAGTTTGGAACGCTAGCTCGCAACATTAAACTCGTAGTTTCGCAAGGATTACTACCGTCCCAGCTCCCTTTGCAATGCATTCCGACGGGCATAGCCTACTCGACCTCAATTGTGCAGCAGGGCTGTGCGGAACTCTTTTCAAGATATTTGGCGATGGAAACGGAAGAAAAATGTCTGCAAAACACCGGAAACGGAAATTCGGAAACGGAGCAGACCATCAGAACATAAACTAATACTTATTCTAAGCAAAGTCACTATGAGGCATTCAACGATTTCGAAGTCTCGCTTCTGGATGTCCGAAAAGGCAACCTCTGAAAATTCTTATTATGTGCAGCCGCTCTTCAGGGGGGGGGGGCAGTTAATGCCGTATGCCGACATAATCAGCGAATACTTTCTCTTCTTTCAAGCCATATTTGTCTATTAGAGTGGATATCAAATGACTGAATTTAAAAAATTTAAAAAAAATCCATGGTGACATTGGAAAATTCTCTCATGATCTGCCTCAAACGAGCCTCGACGCTGATCGTGGTCACATCCACCTGTCTCCGCAGAGACTTCTTTCTGGAAGACAGGCTGCACGTGCAGAACAAAAACTAGCGATTTTAATGCTGTCGTGGCGGTAAACAAGAGAATAAGTGGAGTCAAGAAGAGATGCTTCACGAAATCATTGAATCTCAGAGAAAAAGCTACACATTTTCAAAAATTAAAAAAAAAGAACTCCTCAAAAGGAGATCGGATTCCTGCCACGCCCATTTCGTGTCATCATTTTTATAGGGTTCCAATCTCAGGCCCCCAAACTTCTTGAATGATCTCATCCAAGCTCAGATATTGGTTTGAACACGAGAGGTTGGATGTAATTTTTGGCGTCTCATGAAATCTTCGAGAATCCTTGCCTACACCCACTATCATAGATCGTGTTGCACTAATTTATTCCGTTTCCGGGCCCAAAAACTCGGAAACCGAAGCGGAACGGAACAGCTCAATGAGCACCGGAATTACGCAAACGGAATCGGAACAGTTCCGCACAGCCCTGCTCTGCAGGTAAACAGGAAGTGTCCGCACTGCCTGTCAGCAAGATATTGATCACTCTCTGCCGCGTGAGATCGACGTAGCTGGCAGCCACAGCACTCTCCGTCTTCCTGCCAGGTGGCTAGGAATCTTCCTATCTACCCGCCAGGTAGCCAGGAACCTTAATGCCTACATGCCGAGTACCCAGGGAGGTGCAACGTCGAAAGCTCGTCCAACAGCGGGTCGACTTTGTACCTTTGCAAGAGGCTCCCAACGCTTCATAAATACGGCCACTGGAAGTATCCGATCAATGCCAGCTTCTGATTTTTCCAATATCGTTCCTTTCCCCTTCCCCCATCTCCAATTGAGAGTGTTTCTCCATACAGTTCTGAATGAAACTCTAGGCGTGTAATCCAAAGTGCGAGTGCAATGGCAAAAAACGCCACTCATTGCTCACACACAATTGATAGCGACCCCTAGAAAAAAATCTGTACTAATTGCGAAACAGTTTCGGATAGGGGCTCTCTACACACCGAGGGAGGAACTGTCCCGTTATCGCAGTTCGAAACGTCGGGTGGTTGCCATCGTGTATCAATACCACTGAGGAGGCGGGAGAAACGGTGGAGGAGCGAGGTTCCTGATTGGACGCAACACGGGCTAGCCCCGGCCCCCGGCTGTTGCGTCCAATCAGAAACCTCGCTCCTCCCCCGTTTCTTCCGCCTCCTCAGGGGTGTTGATACACGATGGCCACCACCCGAAACGTCACGCTACTTAATGCAAGCGAAGTGGTCCCGGGTGGAATTATCGCAGCGAAAGACGAGACAGCTCCCCCCTCGGCGAGTAGAGAGCTTCTATCCCACAATTTTCGTGAACACCTTGAAAACTCCTTTCTTGGGGATGATGTGGTGACCGCGGAATATATGACTGCGGACCACTCAGCGGCCACGCCCGTCGCGTGCGCAGATCGAACGTCACATTTCGTGCTGACGCACGCGAGGCCGGCAGGCTGCTGAGTGGTCCCCAGCAGGGATGTGCGTAATTACGACTAACGACTAACTAATTAAACGGCTAATGGGCTTTCTGGGTAATACGACTAACGGCTAACGAAAATAAAAATATTTTCGTAAGCAATCCCAAAATGCGTTAGAAAGCCAATAGCCATTCAAATCGCGTTCCAACCCGAGCCTTACACCATGATTATGGCCGGGATCATACTACCAGCGACGCGACGCAATGTTTACCATCAATAGCGACCGAAAATCAATATGCTTGATACGCACTGTCGTCGTCGCTGGTCGCGGGCAGTATGATCCCGGCCTATTACATGTTGCCCTGTTGGTTGTTTTAGGTAAATGGTACAAGCCTTCAGTATTCATTATTTCTGCTGACACTGCTTCGCGGTTCTAGAACCCCCACATTAAAACCCCAACCAAACATTACGCAAGGTTAGGCATAGCGTTTATTCGACTTCGCGTCGGTCTCGCTACTTTATAGTAGACACACTGAACCGGTTCCGGCACTGACCGGCTGGCTCCAGCGGAGATTTCTGCACAGGACACTATCAGAGGTGATAATATGGAGCGGTGCCTGCAGGCCACAACTGCCCGACGACGGGGACTGTATCTGATGGTTGGATTGTAAAGGATGCCGTCTTTCGACTTTCAGTCATAAATTCGAGATATGGGGTTTACATAAAGTAGTGCTGAGACCTCTCAGGGGTAAAATTTTACCTTGGGTGCTAACTTCTTCCGACTTTTCCCCATAATGGGAGCAAGCTCTTAACCACGCAAGCGCTCGGATCGCGACGCTGAGCAAAGAACAAATAGTGCAAAGTCGGGGCGATTCTCCGTGTTGCCACCACCAGGTAGATCTCAAATAACATCGTATAACGCAGAATGGCAAATTTTGCGCCGAAAAAAAAAGCGGAGTCCAAGATTTCCTAGCTTTCCCATATCGTTTCTTTTCTTAGCGAAAAAAATGACTAAAATCAATAAACACACACTCTCGAGTATTAGGCTTTCGTGCACATTTTAAATTATATATATATATATATATATATATATATATATATATATATATATATATATATATATATATATATATATATATATATATATATATATATATATATATATATATATATATATATATATATATATATATATATATACGTAGGTTTGCCGTTTGAAGTAGGTTCTCTAACAAGAAATGGTTTGTGTCTTCAATGGCCATGGATCTTTTGGAAAACATAAATGTTTTCCAAAAGAAAAAAAAATCTATCGACTAACGAGGGTTTTGGCCGGTTGAACGGCTAACGACTAACGAATTACAAAATTTTTATTACGCAGATCCCTGGTCCGCAGCTTTATGTTCTGCAGTCACTCCCTCTATACCCCTTTCCTCTTTGCTGAGCTAAGTAAATGTCCTCTCCTAGGGATCTCTGATAAAATTAGGAATTCTCGCACAAGGGTTAGTGACACATGGCACTATGTCTACAACATCCCGTCCAGAACATGGTTTTCGAAAACATCGGGATATGAGTAAATCTTGCCTCAGTGAAAGGCTAATCAGTTTATTTTCCTTGCGCGGGTCTGGCTGATCTCGTTTCACGGTGCAAGCCATGCGAGAGAATGAGTCGTATCTGTTCGCACAGACTCCTTTTCCTCTACATTCTTCTTAATCCAGTCCAATTTACCCATTCTTTATCTTCAGAACTCTTAAATTTAAGTCTTTCTTCCAACAAAGTTGAGAAGTTGGCTGTTTTTCTGACGATTCTTCACGCTGTACGACATACATATTCTGAAGCGTATGCGAAATTGCTCCATTACTTCTATGTCAGTGAAGGAGTGGTGCGTGTCAGCCTGCGGTAGCCTTTCTCTGATGGAAAATGCCGCTGCGGCTCCGCCATAAAGCCGGTTGGGGTTCTATAGTCACCGAAGCGGCACTTTTGCCGTAGCGGCACCGCGATAGTGCTGCTGCGGCTCCGCGATCTGTGGTTGAGTCTATGCAAGAATAGGTCCGACTACGAGTAACTCAGATGAAACTAATAATGAGTGATCATGCAACTGGGCGCACCCTTCTAACGAAAATACGCGCCTACGGTTGTTACGTCCTCTGACTGATGGGGCAGAGGTTATCCCACTATTGCCACTGAGGAAATACGTGTTGAACGTCAAACTTGGGTAATGGAACCGGCAAAACTCTCGTTTCACCGCACAAGACAGTGCATCGTAGTCGCCGCGGATTCGCTGGCAGGGTCAGGTGTGGCACAACGGGAGCGGAGGGCGGAGAGTGCGGCCCCCCACCTCCCGGCGGGTGACTCGTCTCTGTGGCCCCCCGCCGCGAACAAAAACTCAATTTTTTCTCATTCATTCTCTTGTCTGGTTTTTAGTTTTTTAAAAAACAAAAATTTACCGCTACTTTTTTGTTTGCCGGCTCGTTCTCTGCTGATTGAAGAGCTAGGGGTCTCGAACTCGGGCTGAGAGTAGTACTAGTGAAAAGCTTAAAGCTTCCCCCATATGGACAGAATCCATGTAAAAGTTTTTTCTCATAGCTGACAGCGCAAATTTGACGCTGAAAATGACACACTGATCTGCTCCTTCTCGGCTGATTTCAGGTGGCAAGTTGTTCTTCACAAAAAGTTATCCCAGAAAATGTCGCGCAGTCCCCTCTAGGAGAGTTTACCGCAAATTTTCCTTAATGGTATAGTAGCGGTTTTAGGGGTCCAAATCCCAGTGAGCAAATTCGGACATCCCTTGGGCTCGTTCTCGGCTCACTGAAGAGCTAGGGGTCTCAATCTCGGGGTGTGAGTGGTATAGTGAGAAGCTTCGAAACTAGCCCCATGTAGACAGGTTTTACGAGAAAAAGCTTTTTTCTCTCATTATTACTATTACAAGTCCGAAGAAAAAACCGAGAAAAATTTTTTTCGGTACCGAAAAAGTAGGTCCTAAAATGTTGCAAATGTCCCAAAAATCATTTCTGTATAGGTGAGAAAACCATATTTTCCTTGACCTTCACCATCTCTGACTCTGATCACCTGAGAAAGTTTTTTTCGTTACCAAAGAAGTAGGTTCCAAAAGGCTGCAAAAGCTTCAAAATCATTTCTGCATAGGTAAGAGAACGACATTTTCCAAACTTGACCACCTCTGATACATTTTTTAATCTCATCCTGGAAGAGTGAAGCATCTTCACACCTAACTTTGAAAATGAGATTTTGCGAGGAGCCCAACAGGGTAGAAAACTGTTTCATTTTAGTCGCACATGTCACACGTTTATGTCATACTCACTTTATTTCCTACCCGTGAGGTGGAATATGTAAAAGTTCACGGAGAGTCACCATATGAAATCGTTTTATGAACCAATTTCAAGGGGTTTTCAGAGGTAAGCACATTTCGCACCTTATGAATACCCAGTTCGCAATCGGTATTGGCTTTCTGGTTCCCACAACGACAGTTCATTCAATTTTTTTTTTGCTTTTTGAAAAAAATACGTTCACTTAGTGTACTCACTGTAGAAACGAAATGACTACAGAAACATTAGAAAATCTTGTCCGAGGATACTTGATTTCTCCTGTTTGCACTTCTTGTTGTTGCTATTTATGCATATTGTATCACTTCAGTATCACATGGAAAGTGCATGGACATTTATACTTAAAGGCAGTGTTCACGATAGAAATCGTTTTTCTGTTTTCCCGCCTATCTCGATAACGGCCTCATGCTGATTCCAATGATGTCTCTGAAATGGTACAAGACCTTCTGGGAACGGAGTTATGGTCTCTCAAATATTGAGCTAAGGAAACATGGTGGACGAGTTGTCCGAGGCTTGTAAGTTCCGTCTTTTGCAGCCGATGTATGCGATTTGACCTGGGAGGGAAGAACGGGGCCAACAATTGGAAACCATAGCTCGTCTCACGATTTCAAGCTTTCATTCGTTCACGTCGGTGCGCGTGTGTTGCGCTTTTGGGGTTTGCCTTGCGCTCGAAGTGGCAACTTCGGGCTCTTTTGGGGCTCTTCCTGGCTCTTTTTCATGCGTTCTTTCGACGTCAACGTTACAGTGTACCCCTCCACTACTCATTCCTAGTGGAAACTGAAACACATTTTTTATCGTGAGCTCTGCCTTTAAAAGCAAGATTTTGAACGGAAATTTTCATTTGTATGTTCACATTTCGGGGCCAAGAAAAAAAAAATTGTGATGAAGGCAAATCCAAGCTTGAAATTCTGTAAAGAAATACGGGAAACAGAACATTCTCCTAAGCGAAGTAGACCATGATTTTTACTCGCACACAACCTAATTCTGCGGGCCCCCCATGTGCGATCTGCGAAACTGTGCCCCCTCCTTTCACACTGAGATCATCCCACTGCACGTTTGACCCTGCTGACCACAATGAGTCCGGAAATATCCTCTTTTATATCTTTCGGAAGCAAGGATCAATCTCATTCAATAAATTTCGGACTCATTCAGGGCGAAATCTTATTTACTACTGCATAATGGAATATAACAGAACTGCCCAGAAAACATGCTACAATTATTGGATTTTTTCTATATAGACGAGCAGCTTAAGTAAGTGTAGCATGCCCAGGAAATCTGATTTTTTTTTGACAAATGTTTCTTTGTTGATTACTTTGTGCATTTATTGTAAATAGTTTAATCTCAGTGGAAATTCCAATGAACTTCGATGCGCATGCTGAAAAAACGAATTTTAGTGTACAAAATCTTTCAATTAGTTTGGTCATTTCCCACCTGAGATCAATGTTCAAAATGGTAGCACTCGTGCTTGGCGTACTTTATTACCTCTATTGACTGTACAGTTGTTCATCTAGTCCTACGTATAATGTCGAGGTCACTTTCTCGCTCAATATAAGATCTCGATGAAACGGGGATTTTTTTCCCGTTTGTCACTTATCTTAACGAATGCAATAGCTTTTCCATATCTTGCGTTTTTTCTGAATACTTTGTGCTGTAAATACTCATAACAACATCTGTATGCAGATGAAATGTAGATACATTGTAAAAAGCCATGAAAAAGTCCTTTTCTGGAAAACCCCGAAGACAGTTTTAGGAAATTGAAAAAAATAAGTCAATTTTTCGAGGATTTCGGCTGTCTAAAATTTCCCTTTTGGGAATTGTTGCTGTTCAAACGCGATTTTCGACCATTTCCACAATGCTACGATGGAATCGTCCCGAATTTTCTTGATAGGGGCCATTTGGACTGGAATTACGGTATGTTACGATGGGTGGACGGCAGTTTTGTCGAAGTCTCAAATGTGGTTCAAACCTTGTCTGTGGGTTCTATTTGGAACACCGAACACAAATTTGAGGTTGATTAGTCGATTTTTGAAATATTAAGTTAGGTTAGGTCAGTCAAAAGGCATTATGCCTGCCGTAACGTGCTGAGCGCCCTAAGGCTAATGGTATACTTCTGTGACACACGGTCGCGTTGCGTCGCTGAGCACCTCGACAGTGACCGCTTGTCGCCAAGCTCCCGCCCGTTAGGCCGAAATCATACTCCCCGCGACCAGCGACAGCGACATTGCATATCAGGCATATCGATTTTCGGTCGACATATGTTGATGGTAAACATTGCGTCGCGTCGCTCGTCGCTAAAAGTATGATCCCGGCCTTAGACCTAGTGCATACTTGGCGCGACGGGCGACGCGACATAGGGCTTATCATATAAATCGACCGAAAGTTGATATTGCTGCCATGCACTGTCGCTGTCGCGCGTCGCGGGAAGTATGCACTAAGTCTTAGGCCGGGATCATACTTCCCGAGATGCATATCAAGTGTATTCGCGCGTTGTTTGAAGTTACGAATATCTATTCCAACTTTTTTCGTAATTGTGCGATTATTCGTTCAAATTGTATCGTGAATCAGGTTTCGAAATTAACTCGTTCATCTGAAAAAAACTGGATTGGGATAAATAAAAAAAGTGTATGAGGAATTTCAAAATCCCATCATTTGAATTTATTCGAAAACTAACGGCACTATATAGAGGTCGGAGTAATACCATGTTGGATGATTGGAAATAGGGTTTTCAAAGTTTTTGAATAATTGAATCCAGAGAATATTCACTTCGTCCACACCTTACTTGGTTGAATAATTCGAGCAGCCTTCTGAAATTCTTCTGTGAATTAAAAAGGAGCCTCTATTGGATTCGAGTGAGGATGTGAAGGATTGTTTTTTCAATTTTTTTAAACTTTCCCATATTACTGATTGGCTTCCCATTAACGAGAAACTATAATATTCTCACTTGAGTATTTTTAATTGATTTATTTAACTTTATTGAATATTCAAATTCCTGAAATTTGTCTCCAAAATTAACCGAATTTTCGGATCACACGTCTCAATCTCGAATTATTCGAATGCATATTCCCGATCAAAATGTTGATTATGGCTCGTGGAGAGTTATGATTTTTTTTCGGGGAAATTTTATTGCTGAAGCTATACATTTTCTTTAATTCCACATAAAAATTACTAGTGAAATGTTCGACAAATGCTACAGAATCTCACATGTCTATGAAGATTGCTCTCTTCATTTTTACCTGTGCTTTCAACTGATTTCGATCAAGCGTAATGCCAAGGTATATTTCAGCTCAATAAAAGCTTTTCATGAAACGGGAAGATTTTTGGCTAGATTTATCAAAAGCTATTTTAAATTTCTGTTGACTTTAATTTTCGGTTGACATCCGATCGGCACCAGAAGCATTCAAGTATTTTTTTGTCAGGTAAAATTGAGCCTCACCTACTATATGTATGTAATACATAATTGACTGATTTCCTGAGATTTCGAATTTTGAGGCCTTCCGAACAAGGATGAAGAAGCAAAGGAAGTAAGAAGCAGAGGCAGCTTATAAATAAGTCGACTTACACGTGACGTAAAGTACTGACGTGTAACTTGAATATGTTATTTTATGGCACATGTAGCTTCTCTCGGGGCGGGCTGCTTCCTAGGGAGGTATACGATGCACTCTCGAGGCAAGACTGAGGTGCCAGTAGCGTCCTCGTCAATTACCCAAGTTTGAGGTATGTACCTCGGCCCTCACACCGACTGGAGGCCCCGCTCAGCCGCTCGCGGCCCCCGGCATGCTCGGCGAGCATGCCGCGCGTCGGTGCCGACCGAGCCGCGTGCCGACTGTGTCAGGTAACGTGCTGTAACGAGGCAAGTTACCCGCAATGTTGTGTATGATTAGAGCAACTTACATGATACTTTAATCAAAAATCTGGTTAATTTACTCGTAACATCGCTTCAAGTTACTTGTGACCTTACAGTAAGTACAATCATGCAACTTGCGTTGACCTATCCATGACCACGCCTAATTTTAGGTGACTGCACGTGCGGATCCTGTGCAATATTGCGTCACCGTATAACGTGTCCCACCGGTGGGACACGCTAGCTTGAATAGCGTCCCACGGGTAAATGCTTTCATTTTTTTGTGCCTATATTGCAGTTGGCAACGATGATCGAACATCGTCAGAGTTTGAGCTTACGAGATTCTTTTGTTATCGAGAAACAATTACTCAAATCCAAAACGGGGTTAACTGAGCTGCAACGCCTTCAGAAAAGTAAACGAGTTTTAAACGGTAGATTCTACTAAAAAAACCTGAATGCTAGCAATAGAAGGAAAACGAAATCACAAGGTGCCTCTAAAGTTATCTTACAGCCCTTTTTTTCCTCTACTTCGACCCACCTGATCTTAGAAAATTCCAAATATGCTGTTGCGTTTGACCTACTGATGGACCACGAGGTTTTTATTCGAGTCTTGGGTAGGTCAATACATTGATCATGTGTAGGTTCGAAAGTAATTTCTTGTGGCGGAGAAATCGATTTTTGAAAAAGGTGTCCCACCGGTGGGACACGCGGTCTTGAATTGGTTAAAGTCTCAGTCAACTTGTTCAGAAATTCCTGAGCAGGTTTAAAGGGAGAGGGATTCGCGACAGGCGGTCGAGTGCGACGCGACCACGTGCCGCAAAAGGATACCAATGGTCTTTTGCACCCAATCTCCGGAACGGAGAAAAACATTTTTGTGCCGGCATCCGATTTCCGGATTTCAGTACTTTTATTCCGCTCATTCTTGCTTCCTAATGAAGCAAATATTGAATAATCAACTACTCAAATTTTTAATTTAATCGAAAGCTAAAAAAAACTACCTGAATTTCTTATTCAACAATGTTCTGAGATTAGTTGTGAAATGCTCGACAAATTCTACAAATGGCACGTCTCAATTATGATTGCTCTCTTCATTTTCACTTGTTCTTTCAGTTCAATTATGTTGCACGATGTCTCAATTAACGTCAAGGTATGCCTTAGCTCAATATATACTTTCAATGAAACGGTAAATTTTTGGCGTTGATTAGATGTCTCATTAGAAAAATTATCGGCATTATCAAGAAATATTTTTATTTGCGGTCAAATTTTGATCGGATTTCTTCCTGCGTTTCGTTCTGAGAACCGTATCTCATTTTTGGGCGTTTCGCGCCCAATTTCCGCAATGCGAAATAACATATTTGTTGCGGAACCCGAAATCCGATTTCCGAAATTCAACTCTTTTCACCCGTGCTTACTAGCGAACCGAATATTCGAAAATCAACGACTCAGATTTTCGAATTGATCGAAAACTCACTGGAAACTGACGCTCTCGGCTCAATGAAGAGTTAGGGATCTCAAAATCGGGTTGTGAGTAGTACTAAATGAATGCTTCGAAATAAGCCCTATATGGACAGGATCTACAAGAAAATGTTTTCCTCTTACTTTTACTATTACAAGTTCAAAGAAAAAAACTGAGAAAAAAAATTTTGGTAACAAAAAAATGTAGGTCCCAAAATGTTGCAAATGTTTCAAAATCATTTCTGTATAGGTGGGAAAACGATATTTTCTTCGACCTTAACCACCTCTGGGCTCTGATCACCTGAGAAATTTTTTTTGCTACCAATGAAGTAGGTCCCAGAATGCTACAAAAGTTTCAAAATTCATTCCTGTATAGATAAGAAAACGGCTTCTTCCGACCTTGACCACCTCCGGCATATTTTTGGATCTCATCCTGGTGAGCTCCGGAAACTTTCCCGGAAAGCTTTTTCTCACTCGTCGAAACTTGTATGCTTTGTTTTGTGATGTGTTTCATTATTGTTTTTCTTGCTTTCATACGATTGTCTTAAGCATCGTAATAAATCAATCAATCAATCAAGGTGGAGCATCTCTACACCACACTTCGAGAATGAGATTATACGAGGAGCCAGAAAAAAGAATAGTAAACGGTTTCATCTCATTCGCTCATTCGCACATATCACACTTTTGTATCGCACTCACTTTTTTTCTACCAGTGAGGTGGGATACGTAAACGTTCACGAAGAGTCACCATATGAAATCGTTTTATAAACCACTTTCAAGGGGTTTTCAGAGGTAAGCACATTGCCCACCTTATGAATACCCAGTTCACAATCGGTATTGGCTTTCTGGTTCCCACAACGATAGGTCATTCAATTTTATTTGCTTTTTGAAAAAAAAATACGTTCGCTTAGTGTACTAACTGTAGAAGCGAAATGACTACAGAAACATTAGAAAATCTTGTCCGAGGATACTTGATTTCTCCTGTTTGCACTTCTTGTTTTTGCTATTTATGCATATTGTATCACTCAAATACTTAAACAATCACATGGAAAGTGCATGGACATTTATACTTAACAGCAAGATTTTGAACGGAAATTTTTATTTTTATGTTCATATTTGGGGGCCACGAAAAAAAAGGAAATTGAGATGAAAGCAAATCCAATCTTTAAATTCTGTAAAGAAATATGGGAAACAGAACATTCTTCTAAGCGGAGCAGATCATGATTTTTACTCGTACAAGACCCCATTCTGCGCCCCCTCCATGTGCGGTCTGCCGAACTGCCCTTCCCCCCTCCCCTCCTTTCACACTGGAATCCTCCCACTGCACGCTTGACCCTGCTGATCACAGTGAGTCCAGAAATGTCCTCTTTTATATCTTTCGGAAGCAAGGTTCAATCTCATTCACCCAATTTCGGACTCATTCAGGGCAAAATCTTATCTGCTACTGCATATTGGAATCAGGGGTGTGCGGAATTTTTTTTTAAATTCAGAAAACAGAAATCAGAAAAACGAGTTTGTCAGAAAACAGAAATCAGAAAGTTTTCAGAAAAAAATACATACTCATTGCACTCAAAATTTTTTTCAAGACAAAAGAGAGTGTGATTGCTATACCTGTGATACAATATCTACGAGACTGGACGAATAACTAATAAGACATTGATAGTAGCGATGGCACGTCAATGACAGGTAGATCATCATTGAAGACACTTACTCTGAGAGTTTTAGCTTAGAAATAGCCCACCAGGCTCCACAGCGGTTCTTAATGTGCTATTTCTCGAATATTCCTTGATTGTTTCTCAATTATTAGGCGGCTAATATAATGTTGTTCACGAAATAGCCTAGAAGTAGCCGAGCAATAACCGAGGAATAACGAAGACGTGGCAGGCACACCAACAAGCGACGTGGCCTTTCCCGGCTCGCCGAGCAGCTCGGCGGGGCTTCCTGGTGGTAGGCGGGGTGCAAGTACTGTAAACTTGGGTAGTTGAACCGACCGCGGCGTTTACATCCAAATCATGCCTCAGGAATGCCTCGTGTACAGTTCAACTCCGCATTGCCGTTCAGTCCGCAAAGTGCTCGTCGAATGCGGAAGCGTGCTGCGGCGCGGTTGCGAGTCTCCTCAGAAAAGGATGTAGGGTCACCCGAGCGGCTTTCGCCTTTGTTGCACAGGTGATCTCACATCCCTGTCTGAGGATACTCGCAACCGCGCCGCAGCACGCTTTCGCAATCAGCGCGCATTTTTTGAACTGAATGGCAATGCGGAGTTGAACTGTACATCCTTTGGGGAGCATCATTAGGCGTACATTACGCGGCGAACATTTTTCGGCGCCTATTTATAGGCTATCGAGCGGCAACCAGCATTTTCCCGACCATTTTCCGGCTATCGCGCAGAGAGCAGGCATTTCTTGGCTATTTCTTGGCTATTGATCGGCTATTGATCGGGTGAAATTCTCAGAGAACGCCAGTATGTACGTCAGCACAGTAGGGGTTGAATCCCTCGTTGTCAGCAGTTGCTGCTGACAGCTAACAGCAGCAGTTGATATTGATATCGAGGGGTTCAACCCCAGCAAGTGTAGGAATCATATACCACTGTCAGCAGCAGCTACTGCTGACAGAGAAGGTTTGCACTAGATCTTTGCCCTGGGATGCAACCCCTATTGTGCCGAAGTACTTAGCAGGTGAGCAGGGTTCGCGATAAAATCAGTTGTTGAATTCTCTTCAGGAGAACGTAGGTTTCACCATCACAAAAGTGAGAAAAGTGAAAAGTTGCAAGAGAAACGCACAAAAACAGCTTAGAACAGCTGGGTTTGCCCACGCCCCAACTAAAACGATTCATATAAGTGCTGATTTTTTCGTTTAGTAACCTATTCATGCTTTTGTGGAAGCGGCAACTGCCGCTCAATATCAGTAGAAAAACGAGAAATGAGATGTTTGATACCGTTAACGAACATCTGATTTATCATTTTTCTATTGATAATCCGCGGCGTTTGCTGCTTCGCAAAAGTATGAATACGGTGTAACAGCAAGGGGAAAGAAGGCTAAACAAATATAAATAGAAATTTAGTTAATTGTGGGCAAGGTGACCACCAGCAATATTTTGTTCCTGAACTGTCCAACAGACCTGGTTTTTGTTGATTTTTGCTGTTTTTTTTTCTGATTTTTGCGAGTTTTTCAGAAAACAGAAAGGCCAAAACGGCCAGAATTCAGAAAACAGAAAATTCCGCACACCCCTGATTGGAATGTAACAGAACTGCCCAGAAAACATGCTACAATTATTGGATTTTTCCATATAGACGAGCAACTTACGTAAGTGTGGCATGCCCAGCAAATCTGTTTTTTTTAGCAATTGCTTTCCTTGTTACCTATTTTGTGTATTTATTGAAAATAATTTATTCTCAGTGGAAGTTCCAATGAATTTCGATGCAAATGCTGGAAAAACGAACTTTAGTGTACAAATTCTTCCAATGACCATTTCCCACCTAAAATCAATGTTCAAGATGGTAGCACTCGTGCTTGTCCTACTTTATTGCGGTTATTAACAGTAAAGTTGTCAATCTGTGTCAATGTCAAGGTCAATTTCTCGCTCAATATAAGATCTCGATGAAACGGGGATTTTTTTAACTGTTTGTCACTCACCCCAACGAATGCAATAGCTTTTCCATAACTTGCGTTTTCTCTGAATATTTTGTGCTGTAAATACTCATAACAACATTTGTATACAGATGAAATGTAGATACATTGTACAAAGCCATGAAAAAGTACTTTTCTGAAAATCCCTGAGGCATTGAGGAAATTGAAAAAAAAAAGAAAATGTGGAGATTTTTCGAGAACTTCGGCTGTCCAAAATTTCTCTTTTGGGAATTGTTGCTGTTCAAACGCGATTTTCGACCATTTCCACAATGCCACGATGCAGTCGTCCCGAATTTTCTTGATAGGGGCCATTTGGACTGGAATTACGGTATGTTACGATGGGTAGACGGTAGTTTTTTCGAAGTCTCAAATTTGGTTCAAACTTTGTCTGTGGGTTTTATTTGGAACGGCGAACACAAATTAGAGGTTGATTAGTCGATGTTTGAAATATTAAGGTAGGTTATGTCAGTCAAAAAGCATTATGCCTGCCGTAACGTGCTTAGCGCCCTAAGGCTAATGGTATACTTCTGTAACATACGGTCGCGTCGCGTCGCTGAGCACCTCGACAGTGACCGCTTGTCGCCAAGCTCCCGCCCGTCAGACCTAGTGCATACTTGGCGCGACGGGCGACGCGACATAGTGCTTATCATATAAATCGACGGAAAGTTGATATTGCTGGCATGCGCTGTCGCTGACGCGCGTCGCGGGAAGTATGCGCTAAGTCTTAGGCCGGGATCATACTTCCCTAGATGCATATCAAATGTATTCGCGCGTTGTTTGAAGTTACGAATATCTATTCCAACTTTTTTTTTGTAATTTTGCGATTATTCGTTCAAATTGTATCGTGAATCAGGTTGCGAAATCAACTCGTTCATTAATAGCAAATTTAAAATTCCATCATTTGAATTTATTCGAAAACTAACGGCACTATATAGAGGTCGGAGTAATACCATGTTGGATGATTGAAAATAAGGTTTTCAAAGTTTTTGAATAATTGAATCCAGAGAATATTCACTTCGTCCACACCTTAGTTGGTTGAATAACTCGAGCATCCTTTTGAAATTCTTCTGTGAATTAAAAGAGAGCCTCTATTGGATTCGAGTGAGGATGTGAAGGATTGTTTTTTCAATTTTTTTAAACTTTCCCATATTACTGATTGGCTTCCCATTAACGAGAAACTATAATATTCTCACTTGAGTATTTTTTAATTGATTTATTTGACTTTATTGAATAGTCAAATTCTTTTTCGTTTTCCTCAGAGCGGATCGGCCCAAACAATCGCCTGGGGTTCGTATTAAGATCAAAGAGGCTTAGATAGGCCCGCCCCGGTATGGCTCGGCCAGTTGCGTGATTGGTGCGAGAATATTCACTCTGCGGCTCAACTCGTACGCTCCAGTAGATATCGGCGCAAGCAATCGCCCGGGGTTCGTGTTTAGATCAAAGAGGTCCCTCTGGGCCCGCCCCGGTATGGCCACCGCCAGTTGCGTGCTTGAGCGAGAATATATCTCAGACTGTGTACGGTTGTTTCCATCTAAAACCGAACAGTTTGCATCCCGGAACTAAACGGAAAATCCACTTTGAGTATCTTAACCCGAATTCTTAGATCTATTCAGTCAACTGCAAGTACATGGAACGTCCTCAGCTCACATGTGAGCACTTTGTCCGTCTAAGAGTAGAAGGTTACACAAGTAGATTTTTCCACCTCTTGTATTTCAGTCAGGTTTCCTCCCAATCAGTCCCTAATTTTTAGAAGATTTTTTTTACTGAATAAATTTTGAATGAATGAATGAAGTTACATGATACTTTAATCAAAATCTGGTTGAGTTTCTCGTAACATCGCTTCAAGTACAGAAACATTAGAAAATCTTGTCCGAGGATACTTGATTTCTCCTGTTTGCACTTTTTGTTGTTGCTCTTTATACATATTGTATCACTTCTGTATCACATGGAAAGGCCAAGAAAAAAAAGTAAATTGAGATGAAGGCGAATCCAAGCTTGAAGTTCAAAAAAAATATGGGAAACAGAACACTCTTCTGAGTGGAGCAGATCATGATTTTTACTCGCACACAACCCAATTCTGCGGCTTCCCCCCTACGCGGTCTGCCAAACTGTGCTCCCCTCTTCCCTCACTGGGATCATAACGTCGGCCTGTATCCGGAAGAGACTTCGCGTTCACTGCTGAAGGTTGGCGCAAACTCGGTGTTATATGCTGTAACATAGGTGCACCGAGTTTGCGCCAACCTCCAATGTGGAACGCGAAGTCTCTTCAGGATCCATGCCAACCATACCAGTGAACGCTTGACCCTGTTCGCTGGTGCAAGTTCGTGGGGCACGGGCGGTTCTGACACGGATTCGTTGCGGTGCTATCGTGGAAATGTGGAGACTCAAGGCACTGCAACAGATTTGCATCAGCACAGTGATGATCGCGGAGCCGCTGCGGTACTGCCGCGGAACTATCGCGACCTGTCAAGGGTCTCCGTACTTTACCGGCGCTGCCGCAGCAAGCTTTCTCAGGCTTGCGGCGTTTGCGACGCCGGTGTTTGTCCGCGTATGGACGAATGGCTCTTCCCTCTTTCCAGGTTTTGAAAGTTGTCGGGTTTTTCGCAAAAAAAAAGTAGGCTTCTGGTCGTTCTGAGAATAGCAAGGACGATAAAGGGATTGAACTATCTCATTCTTGAAGAGTTTCCAGTAAAAGAAGCAGAAAGCAAAATAAAAAAAAAACAGGAAAAGTAAGATTTCCTAACATCATGCTGACATTTTTTTTTGCAGAGGGAAAGTGGTGGAATAAACGAGACATCGAATATTCAACTTCCCAGTAAATATTAGGTTGATGCAAAAGTTTCCGACCTTTTCAACAAAAAATATTTATTCCGAAAACCAACAAGGCTCACCCAACAAAATAATTTCCGTCACATTTAAAGGCACAGTAGACCCTCAGATACGAAATTTGTGATTTTTATTTGATTGTGTAATAGACCCCTTCTATATAACACGTGCCAATTGCGAGTTTCAATTCCTCCGAATAAGCGAGATATAAGCGACCACCACAGGCCCGACCTCCTTCGCTCACCACCACGGGCCACACGCCCTACCAGAATACCGATCTCGATAGCGGCTAGATGGATGAATGAATTCTCAATAAGTCATCGTTCTTCAGTCCATTGCTGGAGTTTCTTCTTATCCTGGCTCGCTCTCGGGCAACGATTGCAAATGAAGAGAAATACATACCTGAGACAAATCGTCCACCAATTTTTCACCCTCAAAATATGGGCATCTTCAAGGAGCCGTTATTCTGTTCACAGGGGGTCTTGGGCGCTTTTAAAGACGCTTTTAGAGACAGATACTGTTACCAGCGCGTAACTCTCTCCAAAATCAGCATAAGAACTAAAGAATAATTTCCTGAGTGCTCTGTGCCTTCAAGGATCCTTCGCCGCCGATTGGGCACATCATGAATTTTCGACGCGTTGAATTCTGGCCGTTTCGAGTCGAAGTATTCTTCTAAGACCGTTTTGACTTCGCCCTCGTCAGTGAACTGTTTTCCATCCAGGAAGTGCTGCATCGAGCGGAACAGATGGTAGTTGGATGAAGCAAGATCTGGGCTATATGGAAGGTGAGGAAGAATTACCAGCCCAAGTGCAGCAGTTTCTGTCGGGTTATCCAATATAGGTGTGGCAGAGCATTGTCGTGTAGGAGGCAAACAGTGTTCATCCCAGGGCGATTTTACCGGAGGTCGAATGCATCATAGGGCGGGGTTGGGCAGGGGCAGGGCAGTCTGCGCCCTTGAAGAACTCTGGGGCCGGATGCATCAACGCGAATCTCGGGGTTTGGGCAGGCGCGGGGCACGCAGGGCAGCGAAATTGGTATGCTAAGCCACCGGGGCAGGGGCAGGGGCAGTGCCCCTAATTGCCCCGGCTCGGAGGCTGGGGCAGAGGCTGCCCCGGCGGGGGCAAGAGTGATGAAACGCACATAACAAAAAAAAAGAAACAGGATGCAGTAGTCAACCGACATTATTTTTTACTTAACTTAACGTAAACATTTGTTTGCTCGAAATTACTACTTCAAAAAGCAAAGGGTAAAATTTTTGTGTGCTTTTCTTCACATGCCCTCCTTTTTTGACATTTTGGTTTTTTAACACCATTTCTGATGGAAAAAAATTCATGATACTGCCACAATTTTCTTTTACCAATAAATTTCCGTATTCCTTGTACAATGCACCAACGCATTATAGTCTTAGAATTTCGGAGGACTTTCGAGAAAGCGAAATTTCCGAAAATTTCGTTCGAAAATTGTTCCATATTTTTTTGAAGGAATATATTTCGGGACGCATATAAATCGCACATTTTTTTTCGTTTCATTCGTGTTGCTTGCTTATTTTTTTAATTCTAAATTCCGCTGGATTCTTCGGATTTTCTAAGAAAAAAGTAATAAATTAGGTTTTTAATCCGCGCGATTAGAACATTTATGGTTGTGTGCCTGAATGCCAGAGAGAAGAAGTTTCGTGAGATTCAATGAACACCAAAACCTTTTCAAAAATGTTGTTTATCACAACAAGTACACAAAATTTGCAGATTTGCACACGATGTGAAACTCTCAGCTCATAAACGAGCGTACTCCGAAATTAAATCAAATGCAGAAAACTGTGAGTGAGATGAAAATATATGTGTTCTATTAACAAACTACATCACAAGAATGGGAAATGCAAGATGTTCAAATCTTCTAGAAACAAAAAACGAGAAAATTAGGAGGCACAAAGCAGACGAGGCGAAAATTCTCAGCTGTCCCGATTTATCGATCGCAGGTATCGGGCGTAAATTGACTCGTGTGTACGTGATTTTTCTACACTGCGCTGGGGCTAGCTGCCCCTACGCCATCGAGTGCTTGTGCATACGGGGCAGGGCACCGACTCTCGGGGCACCTGCCCCAGAGGAACCAGAACCTGCCGCTGACCTTGTCCCACCAAAGGCGTTGATGCATCCGGCCCCTGTAAATCACCAAATCAATCGTGCCCGAGCTCGGAGGCTGGAGCAGCTGGGGCACGATGGATTAGACGATCTACTCCCCTCGCACTGCGATGTTCAATGGTGCCGACTGCCTTGCCCCTACCCCAACCCGGCGCGTTGATGCATCCGGTCCCTGGACTGGGAAGTTCTCCCTCGCCCACCATATGGCTCAGATCTTGCCCTTTCCGACTACCATCTGTTGCGCACGATTCAGCACTTCCTGAATGGGAAACAGGTCTTTAACGATGAAGAAGTCAAAATGGTCTTACAAGGGATGTATACAAAGCGTATATTGGATCTGCGGAAAGGAATTGAATTGCTATTGTCTCTTGGGCATATCTAGTAAAACTGCGCAGTACCCCGCCCGGACCCGCAGGTTCCGAGAAGGTATAAGCCCAAAAAGGTGATTTTTGGTACTTTGTGTCTCTTCCAAAACGAGTATTGGTCTTTGGAAATTCCGGAAATGGACCTCATAATTGGGTTTTAGCTCCCAAAACTACCCCCTAATCAAAGATTGGCGGAAGGCCCATTTTTCGAACTTTGCGCAGACTGATATCGTTTTGGGCTTTTGAGGATTCTCGGTTGGGCGGTTATTTATATCAATTAGGGATTCTGAAAGCGCTCCAGTAAAATGTTCTAGACTTGACCTGAAATTCTCCCAGGAGAGTTTTTGGGGCGCTGATCACAAATCTAAGGTTTGTTTGTCGATTTTCAGAAGTTTTCGGGGATTTCCGGATTTCTTCAATATATGTGTCTCAAAATCATTCTCTGAGGGTTATTTAGAGTGCTAAACACGAATCTGGAGTCCGTTTATCGATTTTTGCAGTTTACGACGGATTACGGTGGGTATACGGTAGTTTGGTCAAAATCTCAGATTTTACTCAAAATGTATATCCGAGGGTTATTCGGGGTGGTGAACACGGAATTGATGTCCATTTTCCGTTTTTCGAACCATTAAGAAAGGTTTCGCCTCCGCAATGGCATATTACCTACCGTCACCTACAATAAACCTCAGAAGTCCGACAAACGGACCCCAGATTCGTTTTCAGCACCCCAGATTACCAAATCCGAGATTTTTTTCAAAACACCCCAAAAAAATTTGTGATGGTTACCCATTTCTTTAAAACCAAACTTTGAAACCGCTCATAACTTTTTGGAACCAGCTGCTCGGGGCGGGGTACTGCAACGTTTCACTATACACCCTCAAAAGATACTAACCATTTATTCTTCACTTCCGCACTGCCGTTCAGTCCGCAAAGTGCGCTTGATTGCGAAATCGTGCTGCGGCGCGGTTGCGAGTATCCTCAGACAGGGATGTGGGATCACCCGGGCGGTGGGAGCACCCGGGCACCAAAGGCCAAAAGCGCCCGGGTGATCCCACATCCTTGTCTGAGGATGTTCGCAGCCGCGCCGCAGCAAGATTTCGCAATCAGGGTGCACTTTACGGACTGAACGGCAGTGCGGAGGTGAACTGTAGTTCGTTTCCGCAGATCCGACATACGCTTTGTATACATACTTCCTTTGTTAGAAGAATAGCTCAAATCGAAACAGCTAGAGCTCTGCGCGTCGGGAATTCATGATCTACCCAATCGGTGGCGGAGGATCCTTAGGTATGATGAAAATTATTTTGCTGAATTCTGTAGGGTGAGCCTTGTTTGTTTTAATGATTTTTATTCAAAGTCGTGAAAAGTCCGGAAATTTTTGCATCAACCTAATAGATTATTTGAGAAACCGCATGATTTACTCTCACAAATGATTCTTCTGTTCGAAAATCCGGAAAATTGAGCTTTCCACTTGAGTTTTCCAACACTAAATCGAACAACTGTGCGATGCTGGCTCTAGTCTAGTATTCGCTATTTCGGTATTCGAAGAGAGATTTCGAAAGTTTGAATAATTCGAATACAAAGTTTTTTGGATTCTTGGATTAGCTAGATATTCTTGGATGGTGATTTTGAGAAAAAATCCCTTTGTCTCCGACTTTGTATATTTTTACCCGATAAGGCGCTACTGAGAATGTCTTTTCGTGATCTTCTAATTAGAATTTTGCATTAATCAGCATTTATGAAATTCTTTATTCGCAAGAAAATCGCACTACCAACAGACAATGAATGCACTTTTGTTGCGGAAATAAAGCTCACTGCCGTCTGATTTCTGTTTTTATACTGAAGCATATGAATCTGTCCATGTTTCCTTCCGGCACTCTTATGGACTTTTTTCCTCAGCATCACGGAGGAAGTACTTTTGGTTGTCCCAAAATTGGTTTAGAGCTTATTCGAAAATTAGTGTGCTTCAGATAGCATGCTTCTGCATCATATAGCAAGATGTTGTTCTCGGAAAAAATCAAGTCAAATTAGGGGGTGCGTAAATTGTGAGGGGCAGGCAAATCGTCCATTCGCTCCATCCACAGAGTGAGGCCTCCATTACTGAGGTTGGCAGGAGCGGTTTTTTTCCTCTTCTTCCAGCCAATAAGCTTCCGTTCACTACATTCGATGCGAACAGATGACTTTAGATGGATTAACTCTCTCTGGCGTTGTTGAAGACTGACTAACTGCTTTCCGGGTCTCATTCTGCGATTTGTAGCCTTGTACGAGTATCACACACTGCTCGAGTAATTACTTTCAGACCTCATTACTAGTAGATTGTCTGATAAGCCTTTTTCTAGTCGACATCACAACCTCCCTCTCACTTTTTCCTTCTCACAAAATATGCTGTAGTATACTCCGTCGTAAAAAGCTAATAGCTACATAATTCAATTACTTAATTTACACTATAATAGCGTGAGCGCCCACGCCCAGTCGCGGCGTTCATGTTGCCGTGCCTTAGCGTTCGTTTATACTTGCGCCGCGGAGCTCTAGGATGCATAATCGGGCTGCGTCGAATTGACGCGGCGGCGCGCATTTCCGCACCTGATCATGTATTCGACGGATTTTTGCGTATCCTTACATTTATTTCGTGAAGAAAACATAAACTTCTCACTTTCCATCTTCTCTTCAATCCCTACTTCTTTAGCGATAGCATCATTATTTACGACTTTACATTTCATGTCAAGATTAATTTCATCCCTAATTGGAAGATAGAAGTGTGAAATTCCCTGGTTTCAAAACCCTAAGAGTGAGACATTGAGAAAAACACATAATTGAGATTTTTTTTTGTGTGCAGCAAATGATTTTCACGCCGCGAAAGCGCAATGGCTGTATCTTCGTCGCAGAATTAGGCTAAACACAGCCTGGAGTAGCTCTGACATAACACAAGGCCAATTGTAATGGGTGATTTTCTCTGCAGAAAAAAAAATTGCTAACAATTTGTATTGCACATTTTGTATCATAACACCCCGCTCGAGAGCAGATAGCCTCCGTAAAAATTTTCGCTAGGGAAAAATGGCCTCAAAAGCGAAAAAATACCTTTCCACAGCCCGACCTACTTTTAACAACGCCCAGAACCTTGAAAAAACTTTTAGTGATGAGTCAGAGGAACAAAAATTAAGAATGTATGTACTGTGCTTCTCCGGGCCTAATTCCGGTTCGCACTTGCGTCTCGACACGCTTTTCGGCTTTCCAGTCGCAGGAGTTTCCACCGTCGCAGCCGCCGATCTCTTGACTCTAGGTGGGTTTTGGAAACTGGAAAAAAAACTATTCAAAAAATCACATCGAGTTGGCGTTGGCGCTATAGACTCGACCAACTCGAGCGCGTGCGGCCGCAAAGCGTGTCGAGACGCCATCGCGGACCTAAATTTGGCTCAGAGAAGCACAGTATTTGACATTACAGCGGAAAAAACCATATGATTTCGATGCGAATCGCACGCGACCGCTGCGCCGCCTGCTCTCCCCGGGCAGCGCGGCAGCACCCAGGCGGCGGCCGCTTGCGATGCCGTTGGAAGATTCCGAGCAGAAAAACTCTGAACGCCTCTCGGCTCCTTGATCGATATGACTGTATTGCATCTCGCCGCGCCACGGCGAAAGTATAAGCGACCACTATGACAGCGATTTTGCCGCGCCGCATGATCAATATCACAAAAATGTCCGCTCGGCGACGGAAGTATAAATGCCTGCTGACGGGACGCTTATCCAGGGCATAAGTGAAAAGATTTAAAGGCAGCAGACACGCTCGAAAAAGTTGTTGATTTAACTACGTTACTGGGGTCGTATGGCTCCTAATAGAAGGCTCGCGCCGTTAGAAGCGTCAAAAACGTGTTAAAACTACTAAATTTCAGCAATGAATGTCGAAAAATTTCTGCAACCCCGCCCCTGAGCTTCGACAACCCCGCCCCAAAATACAAACTCGTCCGGACTGATCGTTCTAATACGGCCACTTCGGCTGGTTTTTGAAGCGTCCAACGAGGTGAACGTTCTATTACAGATTTTAGGAGAAGATCGGCTTCTTTATCTCAACCGTTTTTTTGCTAATATTCGCTGTTTCAGCCGCGCGCGGAGAAACTCGTCCACTTTCACCCGATAACAGAATACCCGTTATTCCTCTATTTGCACACAGTTTTCGTTCGTTTTTTCGTCAGTTCCCAATACAACCAGCTCCAAACCTTCGATTTATGTCATAAAATCGATACCATTTTTGAGCGTGTCGGCTGCCTTTAGATGAGACACCCCCAACGACTTCCTCTTCTTCGATCTCCGACTCCAACCTGTGCCCATTCATACAGAGAGTTTCTGAATATATCGTATGCTAGCCTTTTCGTGATTTTTTGAACAATACGACTTCCGAAGAACCTCCTAGCCTCCGATATCCGCCAACCAGATGAATAAAACTAAAAAGATCTGTAGTTTTCGGGCCGTTCTAGGAGTTTCCAGACATTATTTCATTGCAACGCACCATTTGAAGTGTGACTCCCGACACCCCCCTTCACATCCAAACTTCACCCCGTAACCATTACATCCATTTTTCACTAACAAACGTTTTATGAATTTTTTTCTGGTTCACACTGAGAAATTCGATGAGTTTTCCACCGAAATCCCCCCCCCCACCCACCTCACGTGCTCGAGAATGTTCTCTGGTTCTCTGCAGCTCGATGCGACTAAAGCTCGGCAGTAGCAACAAGTTACAACCGATATTTCACCTTTAAAGGCAGTGTTCACGATAAATCTCGTTCTCAAGTTGTCAGTGTCAAGCACTACGCCGGTAGATGGTGGAGGGGATAGGGTCGAAGAAAGCAGCGAAAACGGGTCGGAAATCGACAGAAACGACGCGAAGTGAAAATTTCGTTAGTCCAGCACGCCTGCTCAGCCCGCCTCGCCCCCCGTTGTGACGAGCTTGTGACGCCGCGGACGTTTACGATGGCGAATTAACAAAAAACTCCCCCCACGTCCAACTAGATCGATTCGCGCAAAGTTCGACATTAGCGCGCGCTTGAGGAAACTAGCAGGAAGCGTGAGCTCGTCCGTGCCCTGAACCTGTAAGTTTGTTAAAACCGCTATTTTAGCTTATTCTGAGCGCTTTTCTTCGCTGGTTTTTTACTATTCGATAGCTCATGACCGAACAACCCCATTTTGAGTCGAACTTCAATATGATATTTATTTTGAACACTGCTTTTAGGGAGCATTATTAAACAGAGTAGTTATGAGAATTGGGAACTGAGACTCAAGAAAACCCAAAAGCTCGGAAAAGCATGTTTGAGCAACAAAAGCTTTACGAGGTGTGGACCGCAATAATTATCTATGTAGGAGAGCTAAAAAACATCACACGATCTAGCTAGGGATTGGCCAGAACGAAATAGTTGTCTCATAATCCTAGTAAATGTGTCGGAGGTGCGATATTGAAGAGACACTATGGCTGTCATCCGCATGGACATGACAGTCCACCGTCAGCCGTTTGCCAATCGGTCGATAACTGCTCTTCCACAATCTGCCTAATTAAAATGCTCACTGTAAGATGTCATCGTCAGACTCACAAATGCTGATTGCTAACAAGATTCCATGTGTCGTTTAACTTTTTGTCAGCTGCTAAATTTTCTTCAGCTCTCCACTAAATCCGTGTATCTGTGTAGTGGTAGCGCTCTCTATCCAGTCAGTAGAAGAGAAAAGAATGCATGCTAGCGTTTTACTCAAAGTCAGTGTTCACGATGATTTTCGTTCCCTAGTTTTTCCCTCGAAGCGATGCGTTGGCCACCAAATGTTACCAGAATTACGAAGAAACGGCGAGAAACACTTCATTGGAAATGGAATCCATTCCGGAAACCTCATACTTAGTAGGTGCAACTGATATACCTCGTGTGGAGTTTGTTCGGGATCTAGGCTTCCACTACAGTGATCAGCTTGAATTCTGCAAACATATCCAAATTCGTTGTAAAATTGCTCTCTCTAGAACACTCCAGCTTTTCAAAGGATTGTCCGTTAAAAACAAAAACATTATTCTCAGAGCTTACAAAACTTACATTCGACCAATTTTAGAATCGGGTACTACTGTGTTCTACCCAAGAAAAGTAAGCGATATACAGGCGATTGAGAAGGTTCAGAATAACTTTGAAAACTACTAGTTAGATTGGGTGGTTTCTTGTATTCCAAAATACCTAGAGCTGGAATCAGGAATAAATACCTAGGTCTTCCGTCACTTGAGGCGCGACGTCAAGTATCGGACTTGTGCATGGTCTATAAAATGTTGCACTACTCGGGTATCTTTGGAAATCATAACTTTTCAAATAACGTCATTCCCATATAAGAGGAGGAGGAACTAAACTCATCTTGGAGCGCCCTCGCACTGCTTTGCGGCGAAGCTTCTTCGCGTTCAGAGCGGGTAATGCGTACCTTAAATTGACTAAGAGTATCACTCCACCGCTATCTCTGAGTCGATTCAAACGTCATGTGGTAAACTTGATACAAAAAACCGAATCCAGCGATCATACCGTGTGATTGACCTAACTGCGTTTTTATTTCTAGAGCTTAGCTTTATTTGTTTTCTGAAAATGGTTGTATAGTGGTTTGCGTAATTAGTGTTTGTTTGTTTTTTTTTCTTCCCTCACGTTTGCCTTACGCATTCGTAATAAACTTATATTTATAACTCAATAAAACGTCTTATGTTTATGACTTTATTTTATAGTCTGGACCAGTTGTCCGGTTGTATGAAAACGTTGCTGGTGGTTTTCACTGGTGAAAACCGTGGCTAATCGAAAATAGAAGAATATTTCGTGCCAAAAAGTACTAGTGAGGGCTCGAAGGTAAGAACGGAGCAAAAGAGAGTAGAGAATTGCAAAAGACGTGCCCACCAAAGATTTCATTGTCACTGCGAACAGTTCCTGTGAGAGCAAAGAGACGGAGTGAGAGTTAAAGGCAGTGTCCACGATAAAAACCAAGTCTGATTTTTCGGTGGAGATCGGCAGCTGCGGGGCCTAGCGCAACCCTAACGTTGGAAAAACTAAAAAAAATGAGCTCTGAACAGTCCCCTACGGCCCCAAAGTTGGACACCCGTCAGCTCGTCACACCTCAAATGCACTTTCCACGCCCACCGACGTGAACAAATGAATGCTCGAGATTGTGAGATGAGCGATGGTTTCCGATCAATAACCCCGTTCTTCCCTTGATTCTCAACTTCTCCCTTTACTCAGGTCAGCTCGCATACATCGGGTGAAGATGACGGAAGTTAAAAGCCTCGGACATCTCGTCCACCATGCTTCCTTAGCTCAATTTTTGAGGGACCATAAGTCCGTTCCTAGAAGGTCTTGTACGATTCCGAAAACATCATTGGAATCAGCATGGGACCGTATTCAAGATAGGCGGAAAAGCAAAAAAACGATTCTCATCTTGATCACTGCCTTCAAGGATTTCGTGCCCTTCTGGTGCGTTTTTCTCGGTTTCTTCGTCATTTCGGTTCTACTCGGGGGCCAAACTATCGATTTAGCGATTAATTTTAAAATTGAAGATTATCGTAAACACTACCTTCAAAGGCAGCAGACACTCTCAAAAACGTTAATGATTTTATGGCATAAATCGAAGATTTGGAGCTAGTAGTATGGGGGTAGTAACCAGCGAAAACTGTATGCAAATGGAGCAACAAAGATTGTATTCGTTGTCGGGTGAAAGTGGACGAGTTACACCGCGCGCGGTTGAAACAGCGAACATGACCGACAAAACGGCTGAGATAGCGAAGCCGATAGGCTCTTTTCGCCTTTACTAGAACACTCACCTCGTGGGAAGCATGAAAAACCAGCCAAAGCAGCCGTATTCGAAGGATCGATCTAGACGAGTTTGTATTTGGGGGCGGGGTTATCGAAATTTTTCGACTTGCATTGCTTATGTTTAGTAGTTCTGACTCGTTTTTGACGCTTCCAACGGCGCGAACCTCCTACTAAGGGCCGTACGACTTCAGTAACGTACTCAGACAATGGAGTGGACCGACCGCGGGCGAAAACTCGCGTTTCGTACCGACCGCGTGCCACTATCATACTGACCGCGGGCAAAAAATGCATTTTGTGCCGAACGCGCGCATTCGCGTACTGACCGCGCAAGCGAAATAGTGCACTCGGTCGATACGCCTGAGCTCCGTACTAACCGCTGGCGAAATTCCATAGAGACGTACTGACCGCGAGCATTCATCTTTGCGCGCGGTCAGTACGAAATATGACTTTCCGTTGCGGTCGGTACGTGAGCACACGTGGTCAGTACGTATGTGCTCACGTTCGGTATGCAACCGCCCGCGTTCAGTACGCAAGAAAACTGGTCGGTGAGGTCGCCGTGTCGGTTCGCACCGTCGGTACGCAATCGTTCGCGTTCAGTGCGCAATCGCACGCGTTCAGTACGCAGAAAAACTGGTGAGAAAGATCAGTTTGTCAGTCTGCGCGGTCGGTACGCAAGTGTTCGCACTCAGTACGCAAACCCCCCGCGTTCACTACACAGTCAAACTGGTGGGCGAGGTCATTTTGTCAGTGCGTGCGGTCAGCACGGATGTGTTCGCGTTCAGTACGCGATTGCCCGCGTTCTGTACGCTAGCAATTTGGTAGACGAGGTCAGTTTTTCAGTCCGCGCGGTCTACAGCAATGTAAAAAGGACCTGGTGAGGTTGCGGACTCGTCTTAACATACAGCAGTTTGTTAGTGGTATCACTCATATTTCCGAAACAGCTGTGATAGATCGGTGAGTCTGTGTTTTCATCGATACGACTACATCTGTGGAAGCAATGAAACTGTGAGAGTGGAAACAAAAACCCACCGACCAATCTCAGTTATTTTTTGAAAATGAGTGATAACACAATCAGACTACGGCATGTTAGGGAGTCCACAACCTCACCAGATCCTACTTCCACTGCCGTAGACTATACATCATTCCATTTCACTCAAGGATATGCTGTTTTTTCGTCAAGCAATCGGTTCCCTCACATCGCTGCGATGGTAGTATGATCCGGGCCTAACCGTAGCATCTGTTTCAAACCCTGAACCTTAATTGATTATTTCGCTGAAGTGGCATCCGAAGTTGTCCCATGCGAGCAATCTTCGGCCTCGATAATTTTCTTGTGAATATTCAAACCTCCCAAATATTCAAAGACATCTCGCGCAATCTAGACTCTCTCTAATGCCACATTCGGATTGCCAAGAACTCGATACCGGAGGATCACTCCAAAAGGAGGTGTACTTGTATTAGGGGTGTACTTCTTATTTTCAAGCCTCTATTTTAAATCTTCTTCTGATAGAGTTGTACTTTTATAGAGGAAACACAGTATATCTGTAAATCGAGGTCACGGTTTGGCGGAACAGTGGTGAAATTACTCAGAGTTGGTGCTATATATAGCCAACTGATATGAAGCGAAGAAACCTTACCAACCGGGTGCGCCCAATGTAAAATACGCAGGCAGGACTCGAGGCTACTTCGGTTCATGTGTGAAGATTTGAATACCATTGAGGTTCTCGAGCATCTAGTTCTTTTTAGCTAAGCAGTGGACAAACTCTCAATTTACTGTTGCCCACGTACATATATCTAGGCAACTTGTCATTGATATCCTGATTATGCTAGCAAAGTTGATAACACGGCAGGGGCTACCTTGATCACGATCACGCACGATTCAATGAAATGCTTGGATCTTCACTGGCCAGAATCGATATCCCTAACGAGCTCTTCGTCACCCAAAACCTCTATGACCTCCTTGATCACCTTGCTATCGAACACACTACTCAGATAAAAACAGCCCACTTCCCGCCGGCCAAGTCGAGCTAGTCGACTTCGCGCGGCCCCAATTTTGTGGGCGTGGCACAGCGCCCCACTTCCCGCTGACAGAGAGGCTTTACCGTCTTTCCGCGGAGTTTCGGCGGGCAGTCGGCTATTGCTGGGGGTCATCGAACACTCACTCATCGATTCCCACTCTGATATCATCATTGCACCACCCACTAGAGTGGAGCCAATGAACAATTGACGAGCAGAGAACGCTGTGTTGAGACTCTTTCCAAAACCCGCACTGTGTGCGACGCTGGCCTTGGGCAGGTGAACCACTGTCCGTTAATGGCATCTGCGAATGGGAAGGCTGTAAGAAGCAGTGAGTGTAGGAAGCTTCCCCGTAGAAGCTCACTCCTTACTTGTCAAAAGCAGTTCAAGATGAAATCCCCAGGAGCGGATTTTTCGAATTTTGTTAGGAGAGACCTTTACTTAAAGGGTGATTTTTAAATGTGCCGCAAACTGTTTTAGGACTGTCTTCTGTCCGTCATCATATTAGCCGTAAGGCGGTGGCAGAAGGGCCGCAAAGTGCGTGTTCACCGTATACGGGCAGTCAACGAAACAGCGCTGCCGACTGCCCGCGACCGATCTATTGGCCTTACGCGGGAGGGGTTACGGGACGTCGGCTAGTGGTACCGCGGGAAGTGTGATGTCTCTATCTGAGTAGTGGCCACCCCATCAACTTTTTCTCCCGTCTCCACCGGTGTGTCCCAGACAGTCAACTAAAAATTGGCGATTTCATTCAAATCGCCGGGGTTTTTCTTCATAGGCCCCAATCTCTTATACTGCTCTCTTTCTTTGTCTTCTTCACTTTTTTCTCATTCTCTACGATTCCAACAACTTTTTCTCACTACTCGTTTTTGTCTTTTTCGCTAATGTTATACTTTTCTTTGCTTCAACTACTTATTTATTTTTACTTATTTTTTTATTTATAGACTTGCTTACTTATTTATTTAATTACTGTTTTACTTAATTAATTAATTGCTTATTTATTTATTTACTTATTTATTTACTTATTCATTTAACTACTTTTTTAATCAATTAATTTTTTATTTTTATTTTTAATTTTTTAAATTACCTATTCATTTATTTATCTATTCATTTATTTTTTATTTATTTGTTTATGTATTTGTTTACTTTTTATTTATTTATTTATTTATTTATTAACTTATTTATTTATTTATTTATTTATTTATTTGTTTATTTACGTAGTTATTTATCTTTTCATTTATTTATTTTTCCCACGTGGAAGAAAGTCAACCGTGGGAGAGTTTGGCGAGTGGGATTTTTTTCTTCTCTCTCTTTTTGCCGTCTTTCTCTTGATCTCGATCGTATTTCCTTTCTTACTTATACTGTTCTTCATCATCTTGTTCTTTAGTCATGCTTACGAATGATTCAGTATTAATATTCAAAATTGAACGTTTTCGAATTTTTCAGAACTCATCGACAAAAATGACTGTTCACGTAGACTTGAATGAAAATTTTCGTTGCAAAAAAAGCGAGTTTCTCTCTGTGAAAAAAATATGAATATTTGCTTGCAACAAATAGACACTGGAGCACTTCGTACTGCCGTTATCGGGGTGGAATTCGTAGCCGCAGTTGCGGACAGACGCGCTTGCAGCACGCAGCACGACGATAATTGTGCTAGACTAACGGGTCCCGACACAATTACCCCTTCTCCCAGCACGATTATAATTGTGCTGCGCGCTAAAACAGCGACCCGCTGCAATCGCAAAGCAGAATTTCAGCACGATAACGACAGGCGGTGCGTCCGAATGAGACGAATGGCCGCCCACGCGGCCAGCGTGCTTGGCAGGCGGCCGTCTCGTTCGCCGCTCTCGGACGAGCTTGCGAAAAGTCCCACCGACATCGACTACGGACGGGGCCGGCACCGGCTGGCCGCAAGCACTGCGCCGATCAATCAGCTATGCAGACGTGGGGAGAGGGGACGGCCGTCGTTGAAATCCAAATTTCGTCCGAGGACGGCACATGCGACGGCCGCCTGCCAAGCACGCCGGCCGAGTGGGCCGCCATTCTCATTCGGGCACACTTTACAATCAATTTCAACAGCTGACACTATCAAGGAGGACATTCGATCCCTCAAGGATTTGTTAAATAAAACACACGGGTACTAATCTCACAACACGAACACCTTGAGTTTCTTATAGAAGGATAAGGAAGAAGGCAAAGGAAGGAAATGAAAGATCAGAAATGGAAGATTTTAAAATGCGAGAAATGCCCTCATAAGCTGAGGAAAATGTAGTAAAATGTCTCTTAATACGAAACTTTCCATTTAAAAAGTGACAGCGGTTGGTAAGCACACGCACGCAGCAGGTATGCATTGCTCCCATCAGAATGACGCGCATTAATGCCTAAAAAAGCATTCGTGATAAAAAAGTTTCCTGAGATTTCATCGTAAAGGTGTATATCTGGCCACCTATGGAGTAAAAATAAGTGAAATTTACAAGAAAAAAAACGTGTAAGCAAGGAAAACGATTTAAAGGGAGTGTTCACGAAGAAAAAAGTGCACGTTTTTTTGGCCAAAACGTAAGCTTTTGGTCCCTCTAAGAAGATTGAGAACGGAAGTGCGATGAAAAACGGTAGTTAAGTGGGTGAAAATCTCGTGGGCCAGTCAACCCATTGGGCCAGTCGGCCCACGTCCTATAACAGTTTCCCTGAATTCGTGGTGAGATGAGCGATGGTTTCCTATCGAAAGCCTCGTTCTTCCCTTCATTCTCAACGTCTCTCTTTACACAGGTCAGCTCGCACACATCGGCTGCAAAAAACGGGAGTTACAAGCCTCGGACAACTCGTCCACAATGCTTCCTAGCTTAACTTTGAGGGGCCATAACTCCATTTTCAGGGGGTCTTGTACGGTTCCAGGGACATTATTGAAATCAGCATGGGACCGTTTTCAAGATAGGCGGAAGAACAGAAAAACGACTCTTATCGTGAACACTGCCTTGAGCGCGGCTGGCCTCCCATCGCCAAATATAGTTATCTTCCATAAACATCAAATTGACAAGACCAAACCTCTCCAGCTAGATCGCGGATGGGGCGATTTTGAGCTAAACACGCGGTAGGCTTGGTAAGGCCTCGATCATAGCTGGCCGATCGGCGTCGCCAGCCGGTCGATAATCATGTAGGACATGAATGAGGTGGTGGTGAAAAAACACCCGATGTGGCTGACCCAACCGATGTTCACATGATAAAATATAAGAAATGAATGATATCCATGACATCGTTCCACACAATTCATACATATTGACCGCGCCAGCCCCAGCTGGCCACAGCGGGTCTTCTTTTGCAACCTCCATCGTCCATGATTTTCATGCGTTTCCACCGGGTTGGCCACGGTAGGTTACGGCGATGTTTTCCTCCAACTCTGACAGTGGCCTAGCTCCCTAATTTTGAGCCGGTCGAAGTAGGGCGTATCGGGTTTATCATCTCAAGATATCCTTATTTTGTCATGACCAACCGCTCCTCTGCTTGCTCCGCGCGGACTCATCTGAGCGAACCAGACTTTAGATGTTGTTGATTAAGAAAAGCTCGTAATTTGCAGTTGGAAGGCCAGCCAGGTTGGGCTGTTTCAAATTGTTTGTGCGTTACCCCAAGCACCACCCCCACTCCCAACTGTTGCCTATTAAAAATTTTTTTTTGGGACCAGTTACGTAGTAATAGCGGTCAAGTCTTCAAAAAAATTCCTACTAACAGCGTGATGGAAAATCGGGCCTATCACGCGTGAGTGCGTACTAACCGCGGCCAATCCTACACGCAAAATTTTACCGACCGCGTGGCTATGCGTACCGACCCCGTGAAAATGCTTACTGACGGCGTGGCAAGACGTACCGACCACGTGGCAGTGCGTACCGACCACGTGGCAATGCGTACCGACCCCGTGAAAATGCGTACCGACAGCGTGGCAAGACGTACCGGCCACGTGACAGGCGTACCCACCGCGTGGCGAAGCCTACCGACCGCGTGGCAGTCCATACTGATCGCGTGGCAGTGCGTACCGACCTCGCGACAATGGGTACCGACCACGTGACAGTGCGTACCGACCGCGTGAAAGTGCCTACCGACCGCCTGGCAATGCGTACTGATAACGTGGCAGTGCGTACCGGTCGCGCGACAAAGCGTACCGACCGCGTGGCATTCCGTACTGACCGCGTGGCAGTGCGTATCGACCGCACTAATTTACGCGCCGACCGCATGCAAATTGCGTTCCAAACGTCGCCCATCCCGCTGTCGGTACGCAACTTGTCCGCCGTCGGTCCACCCCATTGTCTGAGTAGTTATCTAAACAACTTTTTCAAGCGTATCTGTATCTCCGCTGCTAACCGGAGCTACTGACTGTGTTTTTCGTGGCTATTTTCTGCTGCTTCATTTACAGAAACAGGAGCAGCCAAAAATCCTAAACTTTTCGGGCAATCGCCATGTGATTTCGAGGGCAATACGCTGCTAGTAGTTTCTTCCGCTTACCTGTTAACTTCATGTAACCCAAACTTGTGACTCATGCCCACACAGATGCATGCGTATGTATGTATGTCTATATTCGGGTGTGCATCCGTGAAGCTTCTTTAAGTGGACGTCATGAATCTAGTTAGCATCCCGTCACTGAGCGCGCGAAGTCATTCGTGCCTGCTGCTAAACACACATTCTGTAGTACGCGGCTATTCGATTCGATACATAATCTGCGCCTGCCATATTTTTTTTTGTAATTTTTTGAGTTTTTCAACCTATCCTATGACATCGAGGTTCTTGAAAACGTTGTTTTCAGCTACGGGGTTTGTATTGACCTATCCTTCTCTATAAATCACGCACGGTGCTGCAAATCCACGGCATTTCCTTTGGAAACCATTAAATTTTTCCAATTCAATCGGACAATCTGGTGAACCAGGAGTAGAGCGCTTGTTTCAGTGAAGTAGAAGGATCGGCACCACATTTTTCTAGTGTAGTTACTTTGCTGTCTTTTTGCCCTAGGTGCCACCACCTACGACCATCTTTCCCAGTAAAGCGTTTCCGGGCTTTTTTTCTTCTGAAAACGAAAAACCTATCCGATTGCGTGCATCGAAAGGTGAGCAGATACTGCAAAAAATACTTCTTATAGGCTTTTGTCCTGAAGAAATCTATTATTTACAACAAAATGAAATGCAGATTCGAAGTAAGCAACCTAAAACATATTCTGCTCCAAACCAAGGAGTTGCGCAAAAAAAAGCTTAGGACAGTTGGGAACATTGTTCGGGCAGAGAAGCAGATCTCGTTTTTTCTGCGTTCAATCAGATTCTCCCATAGAGCCGAAAGCTCTTCAGATGTTTGGCTTAGAAGAGATTGCGCCATAATGCAATTACACCAACCCTTGACGCCTTTGCGGGTCAGGAACTACGCCTTCTATGGGAGCAATCGGCACCGCAAGGCTGCCTGAGGGACTGTGCATAGTCGGGCGGCAAAAGTCGTGACGCAATGATGGGAAATAAATTGCAGGACTGAAGCAGTGAAGCTGCTTTCTATCCTTCAATATGACGGCGCGGCTTCTGCCGCTCAACTATGCATAGGCCCTTAAGGGTCCTTTATAGTTCCGCTGCGGAGAGCAGCGGCAAACTGCACTCCTATAGGCACGATCAACATCATAGAATTGTACCTCGCCGCTCGGCTCGGCAGCGGAAGTGTAAGCGAACCCTTAAAGGCACAGTCCAAGCTCAATGGCGAAATCTGAGATTTCTACATAATTGTGAAGTATGCCCACCCTTCATAACACCTCCCAAGTGCGAGCTCTCAATTCCTGTGCATAGGCGAGATATAGGAAGAAGCCACCGTGGGGCGCCCACACCAGGAAGCCACTTCGGCACGCCCCTTTTACGGTCTTTCGAGCTCAACAACAGCGAGGTGAGTGATGATTTCCGAGTAGTAGCCCCGTTCTTCCCTTCATTCTCAACCCTTCTCTTTGTTAAGGTCTGCTCGCATACATCGGGTGCAAATGACGGAAGTTACAAGCCTCGGACAACTCCTCCACCTTAATTCCGCCCCTCATTTTTTGAGGGGCCATAGCTCCGTTCCTAGAGGTTCTTGTGCGGTTTTAGAGACATCATTGGAATCAGTGTAGAACCGTTCACAAGATGGACAGAAAACGATTTCGATGGTGGACTATGCCTTTAAGACGTCGTTTTTAATTCCTTTCCTACATTATCGATCCTGCCGCCCCGCGTAATCAACATTATGGGTGTCCAGCGGGACTTCGGTTTGACGAACTGTGAATGTCATAAAGTTTCTCCCCAAAGTCTGCCCAGGTTTCGCTAAGCCCAGTATGACGAACAGCTTAGAAGTGAAACCAATTGAGCGTAGTTCGAAAGGAGCAAGATGGAGTATCTGGCGAGAATACCCTTGCTTCTAGTACTAAAAACTGTGTGACCAGCCTGAAGCTAGATCTTGAGAAATTACATGGTCAAGATTGAAAGTCGACCACAAATACTGACTTGAGCTTATCTTCTCTACTCAAGTTCTGTCCAGGGTATTTATTTGGGGTGCTGAGCACACATTTGAGGTTGGTTTCCGGTTTTTCGGACTATTGCGGTAGGTTATTGTACAAAAATGGCATTAAACTCAATTTATTCTGGGAGTTTAGGTCGAGGAACAGCCTAGAAATAGACAAAAAAGGCTTCGCAGCGACTTCTGGTAGGCTACTTCTCATTTATTTCTCGGCTATTTTCTAGGTTTTTTTTGCGGAATAGCCGAGCAATGACTGAGAAATAACAAAAATAACCAAAAGGAGCAATATTTCTCGGCTTTATCGGCTAATACGCGGAAAGCTGGCATTTCGCGGTTACTTCTCGGCTATTTCACTGCCGAAGCTCTCAGAGTAACACACCGTAGCGGCCCTGTAAACCGAAGACCAACATCATGCCCGAGTTGTGCACCTCAAATAAGCCCTTGTGGACGAATTCCAGATTGACAAGAAAGAAATTCGATTATTGAGGTTCTAATACCGTTTTGAGCTTATCACTTTTCAGGATCTGGGATGGGATTAGGCAGGAATCACTTACATTTTTTACTACTACACTACATGCATACAGTTCACCTCCGCACTGCCGTTCAGTCCGCAAAGTGCACGCTGATTGCGGAAACTTGCTGCGGCGCTGTTGCGAGTATCCTCAGACAGGGATGTGGGATCACCCGGGCACCAAAGGCGAAGACTGCTCGGGTGATCCCACATCCCTGTCTGAGGATACTCGCAACCGCGCCGCAGCATGCTTTCGCCATCAGCGTACACTTTGCGGACTGAACGGCTGTGCGTAGGTGAACTGTGGTAGCTGGGGCATCGTTGCAAAGTATTGCATTTTGCTCATTCCGGGCTTCGCTACAATGGCTTCCCTTGTTAGATACATATGTTAGTTAATTTTCACAGGATAACCGTAGGCCCGTAAACTGTTATTTGAGCGATGAGAGCTGATCTTTGAAGAATTTACCGAACTGCCTTCACGTTCATCGTTTTGGTTTCTGACTTCGACAGAAATATACGACACCGGCCATTTCTTTAGCGTTTTGAGTGGAGAAAAAACGCAGAAATGGTTTTTCTAAGCCGTTTTGTCATAGCTCTGTGCAGAACTGTCTACTTAGGAATCTGAAGAGAAAAGTACATGGCTTAATCTCGAGCAGAGCGCTTAGAAGTGACGACATGAACACATTCACTCATCCCTGCTTCAGATGCGCAATCGTGTTTCGCGCTTGTCTCATGTTGATTGTGTTATACCTAATTTCGCCTATGCTACAACTAGTTCTAGAGAAAGCCATCTGTCATCCCGAGATAAACAGCACTGGTTTGAGATTCCAGCTATCTTTTACATCAATGTAGGAACAATTTTGAACAGTGCCTTGAAATTAGGGCATAAATAAACATTTGTTGCGTTTTTTCCCCAAATTCGAAAGATCTGTCGGAGATCCTATGTTGTCCACATCTTTCATAATTGCATCGGCAGCTGTTGAATCTGTCCGAATGGGACTGTCCGCCCACGCGGTCCGTTTGCGTGTCGAGCGGCCGTCGAAAAAATAAGAAAACACTGGAGAACAGACCTAGTCAGCTGATCAGCGACCGTTGCTCTGGAAACTCGCCCGATTTGAACCGTGCGGCCGCAAAGCGTCCAATACGCAATTACGGGCCGGAATTCGACCCCGAGAACGACAGTACATATCATAATAGCGAAAACGGCGCGAAAATATCCCGCACTTAAATCAGCGATTGGGAATTTCTTCCAACTTCCGTGAATCTGTGAAGCAGGACAGGCTTAGAGAAACCGAAAATCTTTGCGACTCAAATGACAAAACGTCGTGCTTAAATAAAGCCTAGCTTGCTCGGATGGGTCCGGTCGGAGTAAGGAGATTTCGACATGATTAGCCCGATAACCCTTACTTCGACCTGCTTAAATTGAAGGAGCTAGGCTGTATGTTCGAACAGATTAAATTATTCAAGTGTTTTCTTGACTGCCAGTTCTGACCTCTGGTCGCATCTAGTGGTTTGGATTTTTCCACGGGGCTCAATTTAGATATGCGCTCTAGCCTGAGGCCATGGTGATCCTTGAGAGAGCCGCCTTATCCATGGGATCATCATTTAATTGCGATCCGTTTCTATCCATGTGTAATTTAGTCGTTCAATTGGCCATCAGACAAGAGCTCGAGAATCCTTTTTCTTCGAGGACTGCTTTCCTTCTGTTGTCATCTGCGTAATAAGATTAATGCTGCTGTTAATAAATACGTCCTCAGATTCTTTTCAAACCTCGGATTCATGATGATCCTTAGCCTATTCTGTTTGTTCATGCTCAGTCTTGATGCTCATGAACACGACAATGCTTCAGGATTAGTTTCTTTCACTCTAGATAGTGTTGGTAACACAGGTTACGATTGCGAATGAGAAGCACTTTGGAGACCCGCGCACAAGATGAGCTCCAGGATAAGGTGGCGCCCCTGAACGTTGCATGCGCGCGAGAGTAGATCTTGAGGTCATTTTGACGATATATGCAAAACAACAGTCTGACTCAATATTAAAAAGCACTACTATGATGGATGAAGACTTGCACTCACATGGCTGGAGGACTTATCAAGGCACCCTATCGCCAAATAAAACAGCCGTTCCAAAAAGACGCTAGCGACTTTATGTCTGTGTTTCCTTCGTTACCCAATTACGTTATCTTGAAGGCATTCCTAATTTGCTTTCGAATGCAATTATCACTACAAGCGGAGGGTTGTGCCATGGAGGGATATCACTGCTGATGTGATGTTCCCACAAAAAAAACTATCGATTGTGATATTCGCGAGTCAAGAGCGAAATCGGGAGCTTTTTTGATATTCGCTAGAGCTCAGGATCGGTTCTATGTGAAATCTCGGTGAAGTATCGGAACTTGAAGCCTGTGTCTAGAGCATGTCGATACCTACTTCTTGATCAGGGCACCTTTGAGGGCAGGGATGTGTGAGTTTTGGGCGCATTACACACCAAGGGGAGCTCGAACGAGTTTCAGTTTCTGACGCATCGAGCGCGTCAGAAATTCGTTCCGCTTACTTCATCGCTAGAGCGCGCTTACCATGAGCTCCCAAGAAGTCCAGCGACGATTACAGAGAACGCGCTCTAACAACGGAGTCAACAGAACGGATTTCCGCCGCGTGCGTTGCCTCCTCAGGCAATGGGTCGGACTTATCGCGCACAGAAGGTGTCGAATAGTGCTTACCGCGCTCAGGAACCGTTTCTACCGCGAGCGAAAATCCAATCAGAACTGATCGCGGGCAAGTTGCGGTTGCTCGATATCTTCGCGCTATGAGTCCGACAGAAGTGCGGACTTATCGCGTGCAGCTACTGGTAAGAAGAGCTTACCGCGACCATAAATCGTTTCTATCGCTTACAGCTATGTAATTAGGACTGATCGCAAACGACCCGCCTCGAATACGATGCACTGTCCTGTATGGTAGTACGAGATCGTTGTCGGTTCAATTACTCCAGTTTCAGGTACATCTGATATCTCCTGGAATGCACTAGCAGGAGTTTACTCTGTCCCTACCTAATAGAGGACATAACGCACGCAGGTGCTTGATTTTGGTCCTAGGCTACGCCTAGTAGTACTATAATCGACAACTAAGTTGGACAGATTTTTTTGCGGTTGGTCCTTTTCTCTTGTCAGAGCACACTGATCGCGAGTCCATTTGAAGCTGATCGCGAGCCCATTTAGAGCTGACCGCGCGAAAATAGCCGGCTGATCGCCGTTGACCCCGCGTTCAATCCTATTCGGCATCGCGATATACCCGCCCCACTGTCTGAGTCAGAACGTGGAACTCAGAACTCGTCTGAGCGCCTTCCTCGGTGTGTAATGCGCCTACAATCTGGTATGAGTGGCGTGGTGGTACTCTAAGAGAATCCCCCGCGATCGTTCCCGGACAGATTCTTTCCGGTTTCTTTCAGGGTCCGAGAGAATATTAGCACGGGGCTACCGCGGAACGATCGAGAGATTCTGATAGTCTCAAACCGAGAGCGTACCGCGTCCGTTCATCAATGCTCCCCCATGCTTCCTCCCGGAACCGCTAGGAATCGAGCCCGGAACTATCGCGGGACGGTCGCGAGATTTTGCCAGCCTCCACCCCTGATCGTACCGCATCCATGCCCTCTCGGTGTTTCATCCAAACGGGTTTTGCCTATCAGGCCAAGACGAAGCTATAAGGTATTGCCCTTGCCATATTTCGCGCTGCTTTGTAAATCTGCACATCATGAGAGCGCGGGACCGGGGGGTAAAGATCACGGTGCTATCGCAAATCGCGACTGCATCAAGGCATTAGCGCAGTAAGCATGGTAACGATCGCGGTACCATCACGGTACGAGAACGAGAATGTCAACGGATGAGTCAGTGGGGTAGCTATCGCGGAACGGACGCGGATCGCGGGACTAGAGGGAGACGAACACGGTACTATCACTGATCGCGGGAGGATCACGGTACTAAAGCGAAAGATTCTCTCGGAGTAGATTCGCACAAAAACCGCTGGTGAAGATTAAAATTTGGCTCGCGAAACATTTGCCGCTTAATGACGAAGTCGGATAGGATTGGGATAGGTTGGGGCGTGTACTAGATGATCGTCAAGCGTCTATGGTAGACTTTTGTCGCGCGCACATCGCTTCCAATAGCGACAGCTATTGTAATGGTAGAGAATCAAGTTTGGCTATTGGCGAATCTGTCGCTGAGGGCTGCGAAATGCTTACAACATGTCGTCAATCGCCTGATATGGCGTAGCCCCGACCCTCTTTCTGCTAAAAAAATGCGTGCGGGAAAACGAAGGAAGGATGGCTATCAATCGAATGACCTAGCGGACGATTACTTAGCGCGGCTTCCTACCTGTGGGACACTGAAGATAAGTATTCCATAATCTCTAGGGTAACTACTGCAGCGTTTCGTTTGAAGACGCATGCGCGGGGACCCGTAATGGAGTAGTCTAACTGTCAGCTAGTCTCAAAACACACCCTTTACGAGTACCTTAGCCCATTTAAGACTGCATGTCCAACGAATGGAACGCCCTAATTGGCGACGCGAGATTGCATGCGGCCCTAATGGGTGCGCAGCGTTATTTCCGATCTGTCCCGATTTCGCGACTTTTCAAAGGTTACCTTATTGAAAAGCATAATTTCTGGTGTTTTTTGAAGTGGACCGGCATCATACTTCCAGCAAACGCGACCGCTACAGTGCATATCTTGCCCTGTAGAGTTTCGATCAATTTATTCGTGTGAAGAAGAGTCTTTCTGAATAACTCGCTTCAAATTCCACCTTGAGCGAAACTAGGGTGATATTAATGATTCTGGCGTCTTGGGCTACCTAATGGTGCAGTCCTTATGGGGTTTATGTGGGGAGGGAGAGAACTAATGAAGTTTCCACATACTGTGCTTCTCTGGGCCTAATTCCGGACAGCAATTGCGTCTCAACACGCTTTGCGGCCGCGCGCATCCGAGTCGGAAGAGCTTCCAGTGCCGCAGCCGCCGATATCTTCACTCTAGATGGGTTTAAGAATTTGGAAACTAAACAAAATTGGAGAAAACTGTACAAAGAAGCCATATCGAGTCGGCTTTGCCGCTGGAAATTTAACTGACTCGAGCGCGTGCGGGCGCAAAGCGTGTCGAGACGCGATTGCGGACCGGAATTCGCCCCAGAGAGGCACAATAGGTCTAATTATGATCCTGTGACCTGGGGCGCATTACTAGCGTCTGTCCCTTCGGCACGGTACCGTAATTCGGAAGCTGGCTGGTTGCCAAACTTCTTCATCTCTGCCAACCTCTATGAAGGCCAAACCAATGTGTAGCCCTCAACGCCAGGCTCACGAATGTCGCCATAGTTTCGCTCAAAGTTGAGTTCAAAACGGCTTATACAAAAAGGACGAAAAAAACGCAAAAACGCGTTCTCGCGCGCTCTCTGGTCAAATTCTACGAGCAGTATTGTACTTTTCACCTTATATATAGGCTGTAACAGAGCCAAATTCTCATGGTTCCGAGGCGTGCTGGTGCGGAGCGGAGGTTAGAGACATCGAGAGAGCTGAGGGCAGTCGGAGGCAGCAGTACCGCGCGCGAGGCACGCGCCATGAGTGACGGTATCGACAATATAAAAGTGGGCAATATTCTAATTCTGAGAGCTTTCAACTGATTGTTATCAGAATAACGAGTGCCAGAATATTGGGACACGAATGGCGTTAACATTTAGTATCCTATCATTATTCGAATGAAAGTATGAAGAAGAAGTTCAAGTGTTTATTTGAATTCAAATGTTCGGTTTTCCCTACACATAATGACCACGGCAATTTCGATTACGTGAGCCAAGCTATAGCCTCTCGTTCTTCTCGTCTTTTGTTGGTTCATTCATTTTTTCGTCAATCACTACCTCGTTATGGGCGTTCGTCGTCGTTGCACACGTATTTGTTGCTTACACTAGCCCGAACAAGGCTGGCTGTGCTCAACAGCCTCAGTCAGCCGCCAATTGGCCAACATCCATGAAGGAGATAGAATTTCGGGATAAACAACGCGCTCATTGTGGAGCGAAATGAAGGATGGAGAAGATTTGGGGTTGGGAACGCCAACGGAGTGAGTGATGGGGAGGAGCTGTGATTAGGTCCCGCCAAACAACTTTTGGATTGTTATGGCTGGGAGAGAGATGAGCCTTCAGGTGAGCTTACGAGTATACTGTTGCGCCTCATCGCACCCGATTACCAGTACGAACGTTGTCCTTAGGGGTAGTCCTCGTTGATTTGTATGCCAGCTCGGTGCCTCTTCTGACGCACTGGTGTTTTTTCTGATTTACACTCTTCCACCAAATAGTTCCGAATCTATCTCACTAGGGAACCTTGCTAGTCATGTATGAGCTTTTGGGAGACTGTGAATGTTTCTTGGTCAATTCGGATACGCTCTCTTCAAATCTGAACTCGGATTTTGCTACGGACATCTGTGAACGAAGGTATAAGCGTTTTTGAAGCTTCGTGAAAAGGTAAGAGTACCCATCAGCCAATTTTCAGGGTGTTTGGAAAAACATTTTTGGGTTCGATTAAAAACTTTTGAATAGGGGTTATTCAGGGCTCTGAACGCGAATCTGGGGTCTGTTTGTCGCTGAACTCTTGGTTACTGTAGGTTACGGTAGGCATTATGCCTTTTAACTGACTTTCCCTACCTTAAAATTTCGAAAACCAAAAAATAAACCTCAAATTCGTATTCGGCGTCCCAAATAACACCCACAGTGAAATTTTGAGTCAAATCTGAGACTTTGACCAAGCTACCGTATACTCACCGTAACCTACCGTAAACTACCAGAAATTGATAAACGAATTGCAGATCCTTGTTTAGCACTGCAAAATACCCCCAGAGCAACAATTTGAGCCATATCTATCGTAGCACTCCGGAAATCGGCAAACGTCGCGATTTGTCATCAAATTCCCCCTCCCCCGATGGGAAGCTTTGAACGAATCATGTCGAAAAGCTCGGAAAATCGTCAAATAAACCATGGATACGTGATCAGCGCAGCGCCCCAAATCACCTATCCGAAAGGATTTTGAGTGAAATCCGCAACATTTTTTAACGCTTTCAGATGCATAAATAAGCGCACAACCAAAAATTCGCACAAATCCAAAACGCTATCAGTCTGTGCAAAGTTTAGAAAATGTGCGCTCACTCAAAATTCGCTCAGTGAGGTAGTTTTGGGGGCTGAACACAAGCATGAGGGTCCGTTTACGGATTTCGCAAACTCTAATGCGCATTTTTGATAGAAGAAAAAGGCGTGAATTACGAACTTTGACCGGCTATAACTTTTTTGCGCACATGTCCGTAGCACAATCCGAGTTCAGATTCGAAGAGAGTGTATCCGAGTTGACCAAGAAACATTCACAGTCTCTCAAAAGCGCATACCTGACTAGCGAGGTTCCCTAGTTAGTAGTTGTAGCTCTACGTCGTCAGCTATTCTCATAAATTTGTTTTTTCTTGTTCTCGTCTTTGTACGGCATCTCCTACACTCGTGCATCGGATAATTTCCTGAAAGAAGCATTAGGGAACCGGAAAGTAATGTCGTTTTCCTACGTTAAATACAAACATACACTCTTTAAGGAGTCATTGTCAATAACCATTTGCCATCTAGTGAGCAAATGTTCAATGCCTGATCGACAAAAATTATTTGCCTTATCGGCATAATATCTTGAGATGGCATATCGGATATAGTCCAAATTTGTAAATGTTTCGAAAGTGTTGCAGCGCTTGGAATAAGTGGAAATCCGGTGGTGCAACATCGGTCGAATATGGTGGATGAGGCAGCACCATGCACCCCAATTCTTTATTTTTTTTTCTGGGGTTCGGCGTGCGCAGTGCGATCTTGCATTGTCGTGTTGGAGAGTGACGCTTTTTCAGTTGAAAATCACTGGCCACTTTTCAATTGAAGATTGATTGACTCACTGCATTTGATCGCTGTAGAGGTCTGCATTGAAGGCAGCATACACGCTCGTCAACGCAATTGGTATAACTACGGAAATAGAATCGTATGGCTCAGAACACAACGCCTAACCACTTTGAAGCGTCAAAAGGACCCAGAATGACGCTACGTGAGTAAGAAATTGGCCCCGCCCCAGTATCTGCCCGCCCCCTGTACATATTTGCGTGCTCCTCCAAAACAGGGGTTCTGGGCCATTCCCACCGTCGTCAATGTTCGTGGTTTACTTATTGCACTTATTGTACCACCCACAGACGCCTTTGATGGTGGGAATGGTCCAGAACCCCTGTTCTGGGAGAGAACACAAATACAGTGGGCGGGCAAATACAGGGGTGGGGCCAACTTCTCACTTGTGTAGCGTCATCTCAGACATTGGGATTGGTGGACCGCCGACATTTGCTTGGCGAGCAAAAACCATTCCCGGTGTCGGACAGCCATTGGCGGGTGGTACGCCAAAACCTTGCCAGCAGTCCGCCAGGACGTTGTCCGACCGCTGGCAGTTTCTTGGCTAATACCTGGCAGCCCGCTGTTGAGCAATCATCTGCCAGCGGTCCGCCAGTCTCTTGGCAGACCGATTAATCGAGGTGGATCCCTCACCGCAGATCGTTGCGTAGGAGATCGCCTACGCAACGGTCTGAGGTGGGGGACCCACCCCACGTCCCTCCCCCCCCACCCGTGGGGACTTGTCCCTCAGCTGTTAAAATCATTCTAGCCTTTGTAGAATGACTTCAGGTCACCTTCCAGGGCCGGCATCAAAGTGCCGAGTGAACGCTCATTAGATTCAATCGCCTAAAATACCGGCTCGGCTTATCAATGAAATCACAGATCAAAACATAACATGTTAAAACGTGGGTAGTCGTCAACTCTCTCGAGTGCCAGCCATGTGACGACTCAGTGCCAAGCGAAGGCCATTGGACGGTTAGGCGCCAGCCGAGTGCCGATTGGTGGATAACTGAGTTTTTATAGGCTCGGTTATTTCGAGGTTTGATCGCCATTGCCAGGTGAATGCAAGTTGTCACGCAGCTTTCAGGCAGCTGGCACATTTTCGCCAGCTGTCCGCCGCTAGCTCTAATTGATATGCCAGGGATGAGCCAGCTGTCGCCCTCGTAATTGCCAATCGCCAGCTGAATGCCAGTTATCACCAGCTGTTAGGTAACTGGCACATATTCGCCAGCCGTCCATCGCTGGCATCAAATGACGTGCAGAGTGTATGCCAACTGTTGTCCTCGTGATTGCAATAGGCCAGCTGAATGCCAGCTGTCCTTCAGCTGTTGAGCAACTGACGAATTTTGGCCGGCGGCCCGCTCCCCCAATGCCTGAGATTGTGGGTCGTTTTTGGCGTTCCAAAGTGCGTAGGCGCTGTGTTCCGAGTCAAACCATTCTATTTTTGTAGTTATTTCAATCACGTTTACAAGCGTGTATGCTGCCTTTCAAGGTTTGTCCAGGTTTCAGCTATCCAAAATTATCAATGCCTCGAACACTTCACTGAACACGCAAAAGCACTTCTTCGGGGTGTAAACCTGGCTTAGCAGTACTCCAAGAGATTTCATTTGGAGAGAGCCACTGCCTGTTGCATTTGGGTTATCATGCAGGGTTCGTTGCTCATCTCTTATGATTGAGTGATCAAAAAACGCCTCTGTATTCTGTCGTTGAAGCGATACGTTGCATGTGTTAGCCTTGTTATGTATGTTCGGACAGATTATGCGGGATCCAAACACCTGCTGTGCTAACTTTCCCAATCTGCTTCAGTTATTCTTGGATGATCGACCAAGGTTGGTTAAAGGCATCGTAGGCGCAAAAAACGGTGCCTTATTTTTTAAATGTTTTTGAGAAGGCAAGCACTTGAGGTAAGCGATGATGGCAAAAAAGCCCCGAAAACCCCAGTTTTCGAAAAAAACGCGTTCAAAAACCTTCAGAGAAATTGATTTCTGGCCCCCTCCGTCGAGTCAGTTGTGTCCAGTGCAGTACGTCCGAAATTTTTTTTGCACGTCGGAAGTGGTTTTACGCTTTAAACTTTTTAAGTGAGTAAATTTCTTTTGGCTTTCTTTCAACAAACTCATTTATAGGTAGCGTCCGCGTCTAAAACCATATATTATTTTTTGTTGTTTTTGTCTAGCATGGGCTCTTTAGTGAGAGGGAACGTCGGAAGAGCCCTCACAAAACTTTTATTTTAAATGAAAAATCGGTTTGAATACACTGCAAATGTGGATTTTGATTTCGCGCCAAACTGGTTTTTGGGGTTTTGCGGCATGTCGAGTTCGTACCACAATTGTTTTCTATGCTCTTTTACAGTCACATCAGCATTCTATGGAAAAGTGCCAGATGAGCGACCCAGAAGTGCTAGACAACGCCCTGAAGCGTCTTATTTCAGTGACATTAATCTCTGGCCTGGAATAGTTGTCCGACTGTATGAACATGTTCACGATGGTTATCACCGGTAAAAAACTGAGCTAATCAAAAATAGAAGAATGTTCTGGTCAAAATAGTTTTATTAGGTCTAGAAGTTAATTTCCGCGTTTTTTTACGCTTTTTACACTATTGAAAACTGGACATACTTAAACAAAATTTTTATTCAAAATAATTTCCGTCATTAATAACAACCATTTCCCAGAGTTTGGGTAACTTATGGATTCCATCATAATAAAATTTTTCTGGTTTGGCCTCCACCCATTCATCGAGCCATTTTTTGACATCTTGACGATCTTGAAAGCGCTGCTCCGCTAGACCATGCGCCATTGACCGGAAAAGGTGATAATCCGACCGGGCGATGTCTGGAGAGTACGGCGGGTGCGGTAAGACTTCCCCATTTGAACTCTTTTAGCGTATCCTTTACCGTTCGAGCAACATGAGGTCGAGCGTTATCATGAAGCAATATGACTTTTTCGTGTCGACTCGCCCATTCTGGTCTCTTTGCTTCGATTTCATGCCGCAATTGCGCTAGTTGATGTTGATAGCGATTCGCAGTAACTGTTTCGCCAGGTTGAAGAAGTTCATAGTACAGTATACCGCGTTGATCCCACCATATGCACAGTAAGACCTTCTTCCCGTGGATGTTTGGTTTTGCGGTCGAAGTTGTTGTTTCACCAGGACTAACCCACGATTTTCTTCGCTTCGGATTGTCGTAGTACACCCACTTTTCATCGCCAGTTATGATGCGGTGTAAAAAAGACTTTCTTTGGAATCGGTCCAACAAGATTTGTGAAGTTGTTTTTCTCTGCTCTTTGTTGCGTTCTGAGAGCTCATAGGGGATCCATTTTCCTTCCTTTTGAATCTTCCCCATTGCCTTCAATCGAATAGAAATTGCTTTTTGGGTGACGCCGAGAGCCGCCGAGAGACGCCGAAACGCTGAAACCATTCTTGGCAGGTTCTTATGGATGGAGCAGCATCCCCGTAAGCTTGGGCAAGCATTTGGTGCGCGTCAGTGGCTTTCTTCTTGAGATGAAAAAGGAAAAGGAGAGCTTCCCGCAAATGGCGTTTTTCCGGCACAAAAGTTGACATATTCTGAAACTAAAATAATACTTTTTTTATAAGGTACGTGAAGCAAGTTATATATCAATAGAAAGCTGATAATACAGTGAGCATTATAACATAAAATTCGTTATATAAAAATAATTTTATTTTTTACAAAATATCAATAACAACAAAAACGCGGAAATTAACTTCTAGACCTAATAGTTAAGGTCCGAAGGTAAGGGCGGAGCAGTAAAGAGTAGAGAATCGCAGGAACGGGCCCACAAACGGTATCATTGTCACAGCAAACAGTTCCAGTGAGAGTAAAAAGGTGGGGTGAGAGTAAAGGATTTAGTGCCTTGCTAAGGCGTCTTTCTCAATTTCTTCGTCATTTCAGTTCTACCCGGAAGCTAAACAATCGATTTAGCAATAAATCTCGAAAAACGAAGATTATCGTGAACACTGCCTTCAAGGGGCGTATTTTTGGAGCCTCAGGTCTCGTAGGTGTTGTCAGCTAGCTCGAATTGTTTGATTGTACACATAAAATTGAAAATGATATACAACGTGCACGATCTCTTTAAGGATAAAAGGTCTTCACTGTGCAAGTTTGGATGATAAGATTTTCCGAGATAAGAGTTTGCAATATTGGATCTCTTGCGCCTAACATGGCGCTTCTATTCCGTGTGCTATGTAGATTGCTGGTGAGAACTGGTGGCGGATCCTCATCTTTAATGCTTTCCATCCTCATAACCCTACGTTTTTGACGCGCCAGAGTTTACTGGTGTGGTCTACCGGGCTCGTTCATGCAATTGAGTACTTTCCTGTCCTCCTAATATTACCGGGAGTAGTTGTTTGACGTGTTGGAGCTCCACATTTATGTTGGGCGATACGCTACTCGGAATCCGCCGGTTCAGTGGCGGCTGGCTTTGTGGCGATTGGGCACCCGTAATGCTCTGATAACTTTCTCCACGAAAATGAGCAATCCTTTGGGCGATACGCCTTCTTTGAACGAAGAGGCACCTCAAACTTAACCCAATACCAGGGCTTCTTCTTTTCAGCACCAGAGGCGGCATGCATGAACGCTGCGAAGAAGGTCAGGGAGCCGCTCCGCATCCCATGTGCGCAGCGTCGAGCCACGGGACGGCACCGAAGTACATAGCGTATATTGGTGTGTGGTGGACGTAGATGTAAAATCTACAGCAAACTCCACGCCACGCGGCCTTTTTCTCGTCATAACGGTCACATTCTGCCCCTTTTTTGTCAGCCAGTGCATCTCAATTATTGGAAGCACACATGACTGGGAATGGCAGAAAATGCGCGCGTAGAGTTTGCAGCGGAAAGTACTTACGTTCGCTATACACTAATATACGCCATGCACTTCGGAGCCGTCCCGTGGCTCGATGCTGCGCGCATAGGACGCCTAACGGCCCCTTGACCTTCTTCGCAGCGTTCATGCATGCCGCCCCAGGCAGGGAGAGAGAGGGGTTTGAACGATGGAATACAACTCTCCCCTAACCCCGAAAACGAATACAAATGTGGCACTTCACGGCCCAAAAAGTCGCTATGATGAAATGGGATTAAAGGGCGGGCAGCCGCGCTGTTTTGCCATTGGAGCGTGTTTGCTGTCGACTCGCATTAGACACTCGCACAAGGATTGTGGTGGATTGACTTACTCGCTACTGCCTCAAGAAGAGCGTGCAGCGATGTGATCGATCTCTTCGGACGATTCTAGTCATCAGCTTCTCTTCATGCAGTGGGCACACAGTCTCCTTGACAAGTTTCGCCTAGTGAATTGACGAGGCGCGACAAATGCGGCTCGCAGTGTGGAGGTCGCGACACCACCGGCCAGAGCGGTTTTGGCCGCTCTCGACAAACTACCTCCGCTTGCCCCTTCATTCACTAGACTAACTTGCGCTGGAGACTCTATTAATCGCTTTCTTTGCAAAAAAAAACCGTGTTTTTTCGCAGTGTTCAGATGACGCTCTGGAGGTGAGTATAGTCATCCTCCTCGACTCAAAGCGATACTGTCAACAGTTAAGAAGCCGATGCACCAGAACAATGCTCACACCAATGTGTAGGCCCTGAAGCGCTGGCTGTAGTGCATATTCGGCTGCGGCAGCCACGTAAGACGCTATCATCATGAGAGCGTTTTGTCCAGAAGCGGCGTTGAGGGCGCAACAGTACATCACAAGTTGGCGAAAGACGCGTTACTGCAGACGCTGCGTTTTCTCGCGCGCGCCTCTCTTGCGACGCGGAGAATGAACGGCTCCTAGCGACTGTTTTTCCTTCCTTTCTGCAATTTTCACTCACCTTCCTTCTTTGAAACTGTCGCCCCAAGCCGCCAGATGCCGTGAACGATACGTACCCAACGTTCTGTGTGATCATAGTTCGCTCTCCCCACCCTAAATTTAGTTCGCAGATACATAGAAGGAACTCTGGTGTTCTATCTATACCCGTTTTTGAAAGGCATCAGTTCCGCCTAATTCTAGGTCTTTTTCTATTTCATTAGAGCTAAACATGTCACGCAAAGCATAAATGTCCAAAACATACATAATGTTTCCATTGAAAGTTGCTCGAATTTAATTGAGTTTCTCTTTCAGTGCCCCTTCCGAGGCTTGTCGGGGCAAAAAAAAACCAGTCGTGAGCGGCTGGATTGGTCATAAATCCACAACTTATTTCTAGCATGGGATTAGATTTAGTGCTTCCCTCAACTTGCCATTCAGTACTTCCAGATTGCCATGTAGTAGCTTATGCCGACATAAATATAGCAGCACTGCGTATTATTTCGTCCCAAGCCGCTGGTTTCAATAAGTCACGAGCATTTTCCAACGCTCATAATGACATTAGGTAATTTTTGGGGTGTTCCCGAAACAATTGGATTAGGCTCAAAAATTGTATGTAAGAGTTATTTCTGAAAGTTGGGCTCCGCAGAAAAGGTCAAGGATTTGACATTGCTCCTAAATGTCGTGAAATTGTCTTATTGGATTTGGCTCTCAACTTGATTTTTCAAATGTAGTGAAATTGTCGAATTGATTTGGCTGTGATGATACTATATGCAGATAACATAATCATTAAATGTAGTGAAATTGTTGCAAACGGATTTGGCAGGAGCTCTATCAATTATCACAGTCAAATCATGCGTCAGAAGGTCCTCTGGCGAGCGAATGAAGACAAAAAGAAAATAATAATAATCCTCAGTCAACAATGCTGAACGAAACGTGGCCTTATGGGCTAGAATTAAGGTTTCCAAATGCTATTCTGCCTTTTTCAGTGTGGCCTTTTCAAGTACCAGACCTTCCCTCACCGATGAGATAAAATTCATGAAAACGAAATCTAACGCAATTTACTCGCTACTGACTATGTCTTCGTGTCCTCAACGCTTTCACGGTTCGCATTGTATAGAAACGTTTTGCTGCTAGGTTTATTCCTGTTCTCATTCGATTCAATATGCGCTCCAAGGAAAACCCCTTCTGACGCGTGATTTGACTGTGATAATTGATAGAGCTCCTGCCAAATCCGTTTGCAACAATTTCACTACATTTAATGATTATGTTATCTGCATATAGTATCATCACAGCCAAATCAATTCGACAATTTCACTACATTTGAAAAATCAAATTGAGAGCCAAAACCAATAAGACAATTTCACGACATTTAGGAGCAATGCCAAATCCTTGACCTTTTCTGCGGAGCCCAACTTTCAGAAATTTCACAACTTTTTACAAGGGTTTCCTTCTACAATATCGTCAAGCCTCTAAAAGGCAAGTTGTTTTTCTTTGAAACATAGTGGTAGAAATGAAGAAACAGCTGCTAGGATTGCAAGATAATAGTTGCAACGCGGCTTCCTACAGACAAGATACAAGGCATATACTTTTTAAATTTAAAAATCGAGAAAATGAAGAAATGAGTTTTAAAATGACCCAATTGTATAGGGTTGGGGCACAATCCTAGACGGGGGAGAGGGGGGCACCCACCATTCAAATTCAAGACAGAAGTGAAATGAACCACCCATTGGTAAGGCTACCAGTCGGAGTATTTTATTCATGAAGTTTCTATAAAAACAATGATTGATAGCAGTATCAGACATCTTTTATCAGAATTTTCCATCATTTCTATGAGTCTTGGGTGGCCTCACCCCGTCTAGGATAGACCCAGGGTCAGTCGCTCTAGCCAAACTTCACCGGTTCTTGCTGACGTGGCTCGTCTGCGCCGGCCCATATGTCTGATTCGGAACAAGAACGATAGTTAAATACATCGTACGCGCAGAAAACCGTATATTATTTTTTCATGTCTTTGCGTAGCTTGGCCCCTCTAGTGAACGAAAATGTTGAAGGGGCCCATGAAAAACCTTCATTCTTCTTTCAACTCCCTTCTTCATTAAAGAAAAGTCAATCGGAACATATTGTAAATACGAATTTGAATTTCGCGCCAAAATCATTTTAAGAGTTTTTTGCATGTGGAGTTCGTGCCGTAACTATTTTTCCTGTTGTCTTACGGTCGCACCAACATTCTAGGAAAAAGTGCTAGATGACTGGTGAGAATTGGTGGCGGATATTAATCTTTGACGCCTTCCAACCTCATCGTCCAACATTTTTGACGCGCCAAAGTTTACCAGTGTGGTCTACCGGGCTCAATCATAAAATTGAGCCTGAAAATGGAAATCGATTTCCAGCACGAACGATAGTTAAGTGCGCCAGAAGAGGACTACCGTAACCTTAGGAATGATGTTATTCGGCTCTCTTAAACAAATTTGATGATACCCAATTGATCAATGATAAAGATAAAAGAAGTGAAGAGCGGTGTGTCTTCATTCACACACCGTCCTTCTCCAGAGGTCAGCAGTTGAGGATCTGCCTGGACTACAAGCAGAAAAACAACACCAGCGGTAGTGAAGATGTAGCGAATTCGGAGTCAGAACTTAGAAAATTTTAGAGCCAACTCGAGTGAGATTACAATAGCCTTGTTCTGGCGCAATTGCCTATCGCTCTTGTTGATTCGGAGGCATGACTTGCATACGGTGTCCTGGACATTAAACGGAGGTCCTGCACAGGTCCCATGATGTCCTGCACACTCCTACTGAGGTCCTGCACAGGTCCCATGATGTCCTGCACACTCCTACTAAGGTCTTGCACACGTTCCATGATGTCCTGCACACCCCTTCTGGGGTCCTGCACACGTCCCATGATATCCTGCCCACGTCTACTATGGTCCTGCACACGTACAATGATGTCCTGCACACTCCTACTGAGGTCCTGCACAGGTCCCATAGTGTCCTGCACACTCCTACTAAGGTCTTGCACACGATCCATGATGTCCTGCACACCCCTACTGAGGTCCTGCACAGGTCCCATGATGTCCTGCACACCCCTTCTGGGGTCCTGCACACGTCCCATGATGTCCTGCCCACTCCTACTAAGGTCTTGCACACGTTCCATGATGTCCTGCACACTCCTACTGTGGTCCTGCACAGGTCCCATGGTGTCCTGCACACTCCTACTAAGGTCTTGCACACGATCCATGATGTCCTGCACACTCCTACTGAGGTCCTGCACAGGTCCCATGATGTCCTGCACACTCCTGCACAGGTCCCATGATGTCCTGCACACTCCTACTAAGGTCTTGCACACGTTCCATGATGTCCTGCACACTCCTACTGAGGTCCTGCACAGGTCCCATGATGTCCTGCACACTCCTACTAAGGTCTTGCACACGTTCCATGATGTCCTGCACACTCCTACTGAGGTCCTGCGCACATTCTACGACGTCCTGCACACCCCTACTGGGGTCCTGCACACGTCCCATGATGTCCTGTCCACTCCTACTACGGTCCTGCACACGTTCCATGATGTCCTGCACACTCCTACTGAGGTCCTGCACAGGTCCCATGATGTCCTGCACACTCCTACTAAGGTCTTGCACACGTTCCATGATGTCCTGCACACTCCTACTGAGGTCCCGCACAGGTCCCATGATGTCCTGCACACTCCTACTAAGGTCTTGCACACGTTCCATGATGTCCTGCACACTCCTACTGAGGTCCTGCACACGTTCCATGATGTCCTGCCCACTCCTACTGTCCCATGATGTCCTGCACACTCCTACTAAGGTCCTGCACACATTCTACGACGTCCTGCACACCCCTACTGGGGTCCTGCACACGTTCCATGATGTCCTGCACACTCCTACTAAGGTCATGCACACGTTCGATGATGTCCTGCATACTCCTACTGAGGCCCTGCCCACATTCTACGACGTCCTGCACACCCCTACTGAGGTCTCACATAGTCAACCGACACTTCAGCACATCCTGCGACGCCTTCTTATCGATGGTGCGCTTTGAACGAATACGCGCCGCGGTCAAGTACATCAACCCGCACAGCGTCCTCTTCCGAGCCGGACGTTCAAAGTACACCACCCTGGAGAGCAAGGTGTTTATATGGAGTCTAAGAAAACAATGACTGATAACGAAAAACCCACCATTTTCATAAACTATTCTTGAGAGGCCGGTTTCCGAGTTTCAAACGCCCGTTAGGGGCCCAGAAGTCATTATGGTGAGTTCTGACAATTATTTTCGTCATTCCCGTGGCCGATTACCTCTAGTCACAAATTTTCGAGCGATTTGGTCCACGCCTTCCAAAAAAATGGTTTTCGACGGACGGAGGTGGAGGCGGAGGCGGAGGCGGAGGCGGTGGTGGAGAACGTTTTTGCGTACTTTGAGAGGTCATAACTTTAGAAAGCGGGGACCAGTTGGGATGAAAAGTTGCACACATATGTAATTTCTTGCAGCGCGTCGAATAGTGTACAGCTCATACCTCTGTTGACGGTATGAATAGGTGATCTAATTGTAGGGCATCCGCGCGGGAAGAGATCAAAGCCAAATCCTGGTGAGCGCTTCGCGCTCACCACAATTTAGGATGCTGGGCACGAATTCGGGCTCAATTTGTCAAATTTCTGTGGTTTACTGTAGGCCTATATATCCCCCGCAGAGATATTATGAACAGAATCTGAGACTTTCAACCAATTTACCGCATACCCACCGTAATCTACGATAATCTATCAAAAATCGCTAGGGGGAACTAGGATGACCAAATCAAAGAAAACCTCCCTATTACTCTACTGGGGAAGTTTCAAGCCAGATCCGGATCATTTCATCAAACGCTTCCACAACCCTTTAATCACTTAGGAGACCGCATGCCCTCACTGCGCACCCAAGACTGTTTTGCCCCTGAGACCGAGTGTCCTACAATGCGCGCCTTCGCCATGATTTCGACTTGTTGTCGTTCCTTCAAAAAATGGGATTCGTCCTCATAAGAGCTGGAAGGCTCGTTCTGAGAGAAAACCCTCAGATTTCTTTTGTATGATTCATCCGCAACGAAAACCCTTATTGAAAAACTCACTAAATTAACCCGTGAAGCGCGCGGTCGCCTGCGTCCATTAGCCGTGGAGCACGCGGCCTCTTAAAGGCAGTGTCCACGATGAATATCAGATTACAGTTTGACTCAAAAATGGGGTTGTTCGGTCTGGAGTTAACGACTTGTGAAGAAACAGCGAGGAAAATTGCTAAGAATAAGCTAAATTAATGGTTCTTAAAGGCAGTGTCCACTGTAAAAACCATGTCTGTTTTTTTGGTGAAGATCGGCAGCTTCGGGGCCTAGCGCAACCCTAACGTTGAAAAAACTAAGAAAAATGAGCTCGGAGCGGTCCCCTACGGGCCCAAAGCTCGACACCCGTCAGCTCGTCACCCCCAGATGCACTTTCCACGCCTACCGACGTGAACAAATGAATGCTCGAGATTGTGAGATGAGCGATGGTTTCCGATCAATAGCCCTGTTCTTCCCTTTATTCCCAACTTCTCTCTTTACTCAGGTCAGTTCGCATACATCGGCTGCAAAAGACGGAAGATACAAGCCTCGGACAACTCGTCCACCATGCTTCCCTAGCTCAATTTTTGAGGGACCATAACTCCGTTCCTAGAAGGTCTTATACGATTCCAAAAACATCATTAGAGTCAGCATGGGACCGTCTTAAAGATAGGCAGAAAAGCAGAAAAAAGATTCTTATCGTGAACACTGCCTTTAACGTACGTACAGGTTTAGGGAGAGGACGTGTTTACGCGTCCTGCTAGTTTCCTAAAGCGCACGCTAATGACAAAATGTGCGAATATCAATCAGACTGGTAGTTGTTGGCCCAGAGTCGCTTGGCAATTTGCCATCGAATACGTCCCCGTCAGGACGGGGTGGGGGCGGGACGGGCTTAGCAGGCGTACTGGGCTTATATAGCATTTCGTGGCCATTTTTATCGTTCTCTGGCCCGTTTTCGCTGTTTTTTTAATCTTAAACCCTTCTGGATCTGTCAGCATAGCGTTTCGTACTCGAAACTATAGAAGGAAATTTATCGTGAGCGCCGCCTTCAAGTGCTAACTTATATGAGTAAACGCTCAGATGAAAATCTAGGAAAATCCACAACACCTATTACTCTGATAAAGGTTCGAAAAATGTACTTTCACCCAAACATTGTCAAGGGGAATAACTTCGAGCGCTGCACACAATCATGAGGTTCTTCTCCAGAATTTCGGAAGAATACTGTGCGCTCCGAAAGATGTTAAAGTTACCTTAACGACCATTCTGAGCTTGCAACTTCTTAAAGCCAGCAGCTCGCGACGGGATATTACGCAGTCCTGCTATGTAAAAAGGTCAGCGAGACACTGACAATCTGGTTCGTCTTCGCATAGCCTTCTAACGCTTTAGACACTTTCTTCGTTAATTCCAAACATGAAGGGACGCATGGACGCATCTCCGTGAGCAGTTATTGCAGTATGTGACAGATTTTGACTTTTTTTCTTTTCCTGGGTTGAAATTGTGTTTTCCTATCCCGTTAGGTCCGGAACAGACAAGAAATCGCTGTTATCCCAGGAAAACGTCGCTTTTGTGACTAGTACAGTGAAATTTGGAAAATCGCTTGTTAATGTAAGACAATTTTTGTTCCTGGCTTCTGAGTGTTGTATTTCAATTGCTTATGTCTAATATACGTGAAAAATGACTTCATTAGGCACAAACTTTGCTTACACGACAACAGCACAAAGAAAACTCGTTTTTTTTTGTGAAAATAGAAAGATTTTTATTCATTTCCGGCACTATGATCAGATGAAATCAAAAAATGCACAAGGATTAGACAAACTTTGTCGGGAACCATTGAACAAGGTTCAGAAATGTTTTGATTTTTTAGACTTACGATTGTACTGGGAATCACTCTCTCAAAGTTGCACCCAAATGTAGTCCCCCCTCATGGTTTCGTTATACTGTCCTTTGTAACGACGTTCCAAGTCCAATATAACTTGATGAAAGCGCTCGCCTTGCTCTTTGAATTTTTTAAGAAACGGAATAATGATATGGACTTTCAGAGATATTATGCATTCCACTTTGGCGTAATTCTTCATGAGAGAACACCAAATCCACAAAGCTTTCAGCTCTGTGATCACCTAGGAAGCCGTGGACAACTGCAACGAAATTGCTCTAAGTCGCTCTCTCCGTCCTGTACAACAGCTTCGCGAAATCCTCACATCTTACAATCCTCTTGATCTATGGTCCGACGATTATACCAGTCCTGACCTTAGCCTCGGACAGAGTGGTTACCAAGGACAGTACATATAACGAAACATGATGAGGGACTACATTTGGATGCAATTTTGTGAGAGTGATTCACGGTGCAATCGTAAATCTAGAAAATCTACGCAGTTCTGAACCTTGTTGAGTGCTTTCCGACTGTGTTTGTCAATTCCTTGTGCATTTTTTGTTTTCAACTGTTCATAATGCCGAAAATGAATAAAGATCTTTCTAGTTGCCAAAAAACGGGTTTTCTTCGTGCTGCTGTAGTGTAAGCGAAGTATGTTATCAATGAAGTCGTTTTTTCACATACTTTGAACATAAGCAATTGAAATATAACACTTAGAAGCCAGGAACAAAAATCGTGTCACATAGTGTTATCGGAGAAAAATGTGAAGAAAAACTTTTTTCTGATCTTGAACCCAATGCCGACGCAGCAATAGTCGGAAAAGTTAAAAAAATGTAATTTTCTGTAAAATATATGTATACGTCATCGCAAAACCGAGAATTATGCTATTGCTCAACTGCGTAATGAAGTGGGTATTTGCCGAGTTGGCGGGGTTATTTGCAGTGGCGGCGAGATTATCGTATTCGGAATATCTCCTGGAGCCGATTCTGAGGCATTATGATGTAGATTATTTCCATCGCTTACTTATTCTGCAAAGATATATGTCTCCATACCTCTTTATGCCGTCTGGAGTGAGTCTCCACTTCCTTATTGTGGCCTGATTCGTGTTAACCTTTTATTAGCGAAATCATGTGGCAAGTTGATCTTTTTACTGAACGCACTGTTCTGTACACGATGATTGCGTTACTTAACCATAAGAATAGCCTCAAATATTGACGTTTTACAGAGAATGAAATTCTCACTAGAGAACCTCGCATGGTGTTACCTCGGGATCAGAAAGCTGATGAATGTTTTGTTGTCAACTCTGGCACGCTCTTTTTGAATCTAAACTCAGATTTTGCTACGGAAACTTGCGAAAAAAGTTATAGTCTGTCAAAGTTAAGATTTTCTACAGCTTAGCTGAACGTTAGGTTTGTAAATCTTGGCTGAATGCTGGGGACCCATCAGTCACAGATTTCCTAGAAGGCTAGAAGCCTCTAATTGTTTGCATTTCTTCATCGAAAACGCGCACTAGTCTTCGGGAAATCCGGAAACGGTCCTCATAAATGTGTTCAGCGCCCAAAACTACCATCTGAGCAAAGCTTGGATTGAGGAACGTTTTCCGAACTGTGCGCGGACTGATAGCGTTTTGGACTTGTACGAGTTTTCCGGTTGGGCGTTGATTTATACTCATTAGAGGGCTCTGAAAGCGTTCCATCCGGTTGGTAGATTTCCGTTTTGGACTATTCGGCCAATTAAGCTTAGTGGTGTTGTTGAAATGATAGATGATACAACACTCGC